>JARHVA010000323.1:4282500-4310000 GCA_037957365.1 Torreya grandis
TATCAAACTATCTCTAGTTCGGTGTTTTCAACAATTGAACTCTTAGTGTGATATTAAGCTCATTTCTCACCTATCTTCTTATCCAAAATCCTGATGATGTATATGGATAGATTTTAGGTGTGAGTACTTGATGGTGATTTCTACCCATTTTGGACATTGATGTTGTTACTAGTTTGATGAAGAATTTTCTTCAAAATTTCCAATATCAACAAACAATTTTCCTTAGATCTCATCTTCATGTTGATAATATTCATTTTGATCATCATCTGATTGTGGAATCAATTTATAAGATGTGGTTGGTTATGACTCCTCCTTATGTGTTAATGAGTCAAATGATGACTCATCACAAACCACATCTCAAAAATTTTAAATATTTGTGTCTTAGGATCCATGATATTATATGTTTTTTTATGTAGTATTGTACCCCAATAGGATACACTGGAGTGTCTTTGGTTTGATCTTATTCCTATTTTTAGGTAGGACATGCATATATGATGTACAACCAAATAATCTTAGATGGGAGATATAATGTTTATGAACACTCCATAACTCTTATGGTGTCTTGTATTACAATATCTTTGTAGGTATCTTATTGAGAAGATAAATAGCTCTCTGGATTGCTTCTGCCTTGAATGGTGCCTCTAACTTTGTAGTGGAAACCACGCAACAAGCCATCTCCATGATATAATGATTGTGTGGTTCTAAAATTAAATTCTATTAGGGAATATAGGGTTAGTAAAGTGATATTTGATGCCATGTTACTTTAATAATGATGAGAACTCATTTGATGTGAATTCTCCCCCTCAAATTTGAGCAAAGGAGATGAAGAGGCATCCTTGACTAGGTCACAACAAGCTGGTAGAAGACCTTAAAATGAGTAAAGGATTAACACTTATTATTGAGAAATAATACCCAATTATTGTAAGAGAAATAGTAAAAAAATAAATGGAAGTACTTGAATCCTTGAAAAGTAGAAGGTAGGGGTCCACACAGATCAATATGCACCACATTAACATGATCCTTGGCATGAGAGGAACTCAACTCAAATGGAACCCTATGTTTATTTCTTACAAGGCATCTATGGCATATAGGAAAATAATGGTAAATCTGATGAAGACCATGTACCATTGACTTAGAGAAGAGTTTTTATATGGATCCAACATAGAGATGCCCATATAAATAATATAGAGGGGAGTAAATTTTGTCATAGAGGTAGAGATAGTAATTGCATTAGATGAAACTAGATCTAGTGAAAATAAATGATCCTTTTTAAAATATCTATTAATTATATTACCTTATCATGAGATGAGATAGGATTTTGTGCCATTATTAATCAATAACACCTTAATCTAATGATTAAATAGCTTACTTATAGATAAGATATTTTTTATCAATCCAAGGACATAGAAAACCTATGGGAGAGTATAGTTTATCATCCTGAGAGGAATGGTGATAGTCTCAATTATCTATAAAACATAATCCTTATTATATGTTATCTAAAATTAATCTCTATTTGGTTGATTAGTTAGTGAATCAAAGATCTTCTTACATCATATCATATGCTTGTTAGTGATTGAGTCAATCAACTAAACATTTCTTGTCGATGACTAGGTTTGGGATACAAGAACAACATTCTTATGTGTACCATAATATTATTTTACTATTACCTCCTCTTCAAATGCATCATCTTATTATAGTTGATTTTTTTTTTGATACATGTCCTCACTACTTCTATTATCGATGATGAACATGCCTTTTTGATTATTGTGAATCATCTTGACTATATGTGCTCTCTCCATTAGATGTGCCTTGAGTCAAGGAATTATAGTAGTAAAGATCAGTGTCATCAGTATTTTTACAAAAAATATGACACCATAATTTCACTATTTGATACTTTGAATGATGTTGATTTTGCATTGGTGATCCCTTCTAAAACTTCTAACCACACTACTTGGAAATCAATGCTTTATCCTTGAACTCATATTTCACTAAATGGATGGATTCTTATTAAAGCATATTCACTAGGTCTTCAAAAGACACTAATTGATTTATAATGGTTAATTTTTTAATAAATTCTAAAATAAATAAATAATATCTCTTAGATTGATCAATACTAGCATTTTGTCCTCAAGCTTTTCACCAAGTGTAACTAGTTCTACATGAAGTTCTGCCACTCGATGTAAAAACTCCTCAACTTTTTCACCATATTTCATACTAGGTGTATGAAGATTGGATTGGAGATGGAGGATATTTTTTTGGTTATTTTCCTCATTTGTAATGTATATAATGTCTCAACCCTCCTTCAATGTTGATGCATCCCAAATATGTGGTTGAACCTATTCAATGATACTTAGTGGAATAAAAATTAGGGATTTAGCATTAGAATTATCATACTTTGTCTACTCATTAAATCCAATTAGATGGGTAAAAATACCAATGATGATCCCCCATAATTCTTTAAATTAAATAATCATGTGTATCTTTATATTCTATGCTATATAGTTGGGAGATTTTAGGATTTGGGCATAAAAAAGAATCAACTTCGGCACTAACATGGCTTATGCATCCCTTAAATATTATCAAAGGTAACTAATGCCTTTTCTTAAGTTTTAAATTCAATATTAATCCTTTTAAGAATGAAATGTCACATGTAGGTGAGCTTGATAAGTCTTTATATTTAGATGCAGTCACTCTTGAGGACATTCTTCTTCACATTCATCATCTTTAGTGTAGCCTTTTTGTAATTTGGCATGTATCTTTCTTACTTGACACTATAAATTCAACCAAAAATAATCCAAAATGGCTTGATGTACTAATACATTAAATTTAAGTTTTTTAGCATTTTGAAGGGAATATTAGAGAGAAAAGTAAATGCCTGTGTAATTAGTAAAACACATTCAAGCACATAATCAGTCTTAAAGTCCTACACGATCTCTCTCATGAGGTGTTTGAATGGTAGATTTTGGGGCAAAATCTCAATGCTCTTTTTCTATTTTCATATCTCCTTGAGGCTGATGGTGTCATGCATGAACCTATTTTAATTATTCACTATGATGGTGGTAGGGGTATACTTATTGGTAGCCTTAGTCACTAGCTGCTTGCAAGGGGATTGGGTTCTCTATGCAACCATTACATTGCTATTCAAAAAATAGAAATTGAGTTCATCTATAGTTTGAAATATAAATAGTATACATTAAATCTCTTCCACTTTTCATCACCTATATTTGTAAATTATCTTGGGGACCTTCCTCAAATTAATCATAGACATTGTGGAAACACCTCACTACCATGCCTCATCAACATGTTCTCAAGATTATCCCTTCCTAAAACACTATTATTGAATCTCATTTCATTGTATATGGGGAATATAGAGTCCAAAATATTGTGTACCTATGTAGTCTACCATAATGTGTTATATATCCACTCTATGAACTCTTCTGGTAGATTGATCTAGTCATTTCTATTTGCATTTGTAGAAACCTCACCACCAATATTTTAATTTGATACCACAACAAATAACTTAATGCTTATATATTTTTATTCATTAATATAATATGTATATATTTTTAGAAATCTAGAACAACAAACAACTCTGATTCCACTGTCAGGATTGGGAGCACAATTGATTACCTTGTATAAGCAACTAAACATGGAATTTAACTAGAAGTAACAAGTAACTAGAAATAAAAAACAACACAGAATTTGAGAGACAATACAATCTTGTATTCAACTCATCTAGAAATAAAATACAATAAAGAAGATGCCACACTCTTCCCACACCTCTGAGGCTTCCCACAGCTCTAGGGATCCCAATAAATCTCCTTCAAGAGTTCTCTCTCTCAATTATGGTCACAACAAACAACTCAAACACAGAGTTGTTGTTCACCTCCACTAGTCAGTAACAATACTGCCAATATACAAGTACTCAAAGTACTTCAAGTAGATCTCCCTTGAAATTGTAACAACCTACAAATCAAATGATCTTACTTACCATGTAGATCTAACCTGATCTTGCAACACCTACATATCAACCTAGTTTTGCACACCTGCAAACCTAGATCTTACAATCAGAAGGATCTCTTCCTTGTCCTTAATTACAATACAGCCCCATGATTCTATTATATAGATCCCATGTAAACAATAATTAGACTTCCTAATTACAATAATTAGAAACACAACTCCAAGACTAAAAATAGTCTTTACATGCAAACAACCAGTTTGTTAAACTAACAGTTCATCAACTAATAGTTCTAGAACTGCACAGGTGACCAACATCGGTCGCTGTCTATCTAGAGATGATCGACATCAGCCGATCTATGACTGATGTTGGTAGCTTCCTGTCCACCCCTAACCAACATCAATTGGCTTGACTGATGCTAATGACTATGACACTCAACAACCTCCTCCATGTTTGCATAACAGTGAAGCTTTTAGCTCCACACCTAACAATCTCCCACTTGGAGATAAATAGCTACACCTATACCTGTACCTATACATCATCTAATTTGTTTTTTGGCTTGTATCCCTCTTCAAGATCAATCTTGAAGACCAACCACCACACATCTTGTGGTACTATGCCTATCATCCAAGTCCCCTGCCACATCCAAATCTACATACCTATGTAGAGAAGTCCCTAACCTGCATAGCATGTTAGCCTACTGTTGGTCCCTCTCAAATACCTAAGAATCCACTAAACTACTTTCCAGTGCTTCTTTCTCGAATTGGCCATGAACTCACTGACAACACCCACTTCTTGGGCAAACTCAGGTCTAGTACACATGTACTTAACCTCATCATGTGAATTGGGACACTGTTATGTGAACTATCCATCCATAGGTGTATTAATTAGTTCTACATCCTACATAATGAACCTCACCACTACCTTATTCACATAATCATCTTGAGACAACATCAACCTATGATCTTCCTTATCTCTAGGAATACTCATGCCAAAGAATTTTGCTGCTCCCAAATTCTTCATGACATACCTCTGAACTAACTTTACCTTTAGCTCATCAACTACCTACGTGTGTGACCCTACAATAAGCATACACACTACATATAGTAACAGGATGATGTAGCTAATATTATCCAACCTGGTAAAGAAAACACAATGGTTACAACACCATTGTCCTGTAGCCTACTCAAGACCATATACCCTAGCCTTCCGTCTCACGTGTCCATTCTCTCTTCTTTAACCTGGGAATCCATTCATATTTTAGTGCTTTCTTTCTAGCTGGAAACTCTACCAAATCTCCCATTTGGTTCTCTCCTAAGGAATCAACATCCTCATTCATGCCATGCTCCCACTGTTTCCTAGATTCTACCTGCTCTACTTCTTTAAAACTTCCTGGTTCTTGACCATCAGTGAACAACAAGTAGTTTAAAGAAGGGGAATAATGAATTTGAGGCTTAATTACACTTTCAGTCCTCTTCATGGGCATTTGAGACTCTTTGATAGCTTGTTGTTTTCCAAAAATCCATTTTTTGGTAGACCCTAGTCTACACCTGACCGATGTCAATCCCACCTGATCATCAATGCCAGTTCCCTAACCGACGTCAGTGTCCACCTGGTCACCGATGCTAGTTCCCTGACTGATGTTAGTCACCACCTACCCAACACCACTGAATCTAATTTGCACATGACCAACATTGGTACCTACTTATTTGACATCAATTCCACTTGACTGATGTCGATAACTGTGTTTTCTTGTGAGTGATGACTTTTTACCTGCGAGCTTGCCTTGGATCAAAACCCTGTCCAAACTGCCCTGCTCAAAATTATTCAGTCCCTATGACTGATCTCTGTCTATCATCTTCTCCTAAAAAACCAAGGCTTTCCTGTTCTTATCAAAAACATCAAATTTCCTCTTTGTGAAATAGACCCAAGCCTTTCTTGTAGCATATGTTTCAAGAAACCTCACTTTCTTTTGTTGCTTACAGAAATCTCGATCTATGCTTTCCAGATCTGAAATCTTACCCTTTGACTCAAGAACATGCATCCCCTTCTTATTCATGTGACCAAGCCTAAAGAGCCACATCTTCAAATCTACAATTGAAGTAGATAAACCAGAAGGAGAATTAGTAATACAAGTAGATAGATAAAGAGTACCTACTTTCTTACCTCTTGCTAAAATAAGTGCACCCTTGGAAACTTTCCAAGAGTCCACTGTGAGAGTTACTGTGCATCCCTCATCACCCAACTTTCTAATAGAAATCAAGTTCCACTTTAGGACTGGGACATGCATGACCTCCTTCAACACCCATGTGTTGCCCATCTACAATTTCAGCTGCACTTTCCCTTTGCCATCCATTTGACAAGGCTTACCATCCCCTAAATAAATCTCTCCAAATTCTCCCTAGACATATTCATGAAAAGATGCTCTATTTGGGGTTGCATGGAAAGAGGCACCAAAGTCTAACACCCAAGATTCCACTTTATCCAAGGAACATATAAGAGCATCCTGTGCAACAATATCTACAACATCTGCTTCTTCATTTCCTTCATGTTGATCTTTAACCAACCTGCAATTTTTATTTATGTGCCCTACCTTTCCACAATTCTAGCAGATTATCCTACCATATGTTTATTTGGATCTCCTGTTTATCTTTGACCTTGATCTCCCTTGCTCGATCTTCTCTCTTTAACTTCCCCTACTTTCAACACTTAAAGAATTCCCTGATGATTCACCTATGATTTTCTTGTGAATCTCTTCATTCAAGATTACACTAACAATATCATCAACTTTTAAGATATTTGAAGCAGACGTAGTATCACTAACTACCATTACCAAACTATCCCAACTTTTAGGTAATGAGCATAAGATTAAGAGAGCCTTAATTTCATCATCAAAAACAATATTGACTGAAACTAACTGGTTTACCAAACCATGGAAATCACTAAGATGACTGTGTACAGATCCACCTTCCAACATTTGCAAATTAAATAACTGCTTCATAAGAAATACCTTATTCAAAGCTGAGGTTTTTTCATATAAATTTGCAAAAGATTTCATTAACTCTACCATTGTCTTACCTTGTGATAAGCTAAAAATCACAGACGATGCCAGGCTCAACCTTATAGATCCCAGAGCCTTCTAATCAATAACCTTCCATTCTTCATCTTTCATATCTGTGGGCTTGCTTGCAACCCCACCCAATGGTAAGTATAGATCTTTCTGATACATATAATATTCTATCTGCATCCTCCATAATTGATAATTCTTGCCGTTAAACTTCTCCATTCTTAGCTTACTTTCTTCTACCATTGCTATACTCCCACTCAATCAGAAACCCCTGAGAGTGACCTGTAATCAAACACAAACCTGCTCCTTGCAACCTCGCTCTGATACCACTTTGTCAGGAATCTAGAACAACAAATATCTTTGATTTCACTATCAATATTAGGAGCACATTGATTACCTTGTATAAGCAACTAAACACAGAATTTAACCAGAAGTAACAAGTAACTAGAAATCAAAAACAACACAGAATCTGAGAGACAATACAATCTTGTATTCAACTCATCCAGAAAGAAAATATAATAAAGAAGATGCCACACTCTTTCCACACCTTTGAGGCTTCCCACACCTCTAGGGCTCCCAATAATTCTCCTTCAAGAGTTCTCTCTCTCAATTACGGTCACAACAAACAACTCAAACACAGAGTTGTTGTTCACCTCCACCAGTCAGTAACAATACTGCCAGTACACAAGTACTCAAATTACTTCAAGTAGATCTCCCTTAAAATTGTAACAACTTGCAAATCAAATGATCTTACTTACCATGTAGATCTAACTTGATTTTACAACACCTGCAGATCAACCTAGTTTTTCACACCTGCAAACCTAGATCTTACAATCAAAAGGATCTCTTCCTTGTCCTTAATTACAATACAACCCCATGAGTCTATTATATAGATCCCATGTAAACAATAATTAGACTTCTTAATTATAATAATTAGAAATGTAGCTCCAAGACTAAAATTAGTCTTTACATGCAAACAACTGATTTATGAAATTAATAGTTCATCAACTAACAGTTTTGGAACCGCACAAGCGATAAACGTCGGTCACTATCTATCTGGAGATGACCGACATTGGCTGATCCATGACCAATGTCGGTAGCTTCCTATCTACCCCTGACCGATGTCGGTTGGCCTGACCGACGCTGGTGACTGTGACACTCAGTAACCTCCTCCATGTTTGCATAACAATGAAGCTTTTAGCTCCACAAATTAACATATATACAATACAAAATATACTGTGAATACTTACCAACCATATGCTATCTCTAACCATCTATCTAATTACATATTAAGGGGTCTATTATTATAAAATATTCTAATAGTAATAATTATGCTAACAAAATATTGGATACAAGTAGGAGTATTTTAGCCTAGAGATGATTTCTATTTTGTGATAATTACAAAGCCAAACCAATATATTACAAAGAACCATTGGATAAGGGGGAGATTGAGACTCAATAGGTTCAATCAAAGGTAAGTATCTCTAACTTTTGTTATTTCATTTGATAGATAAGTATTACATAAGATAATAGGTTTAAATGTATAACTCCTTGTTTAGACTACAACTATACTTAAATTTAATATAGATATATGGTTTTTTTTACTTTCCATCTTCTATTTTAGGTGATCTTTCCCCCATTTTCCTACCATGATCCCTTGATTGTTTTGTTTATTTTAGCCTCCCCATTTGTATTATATGAATTGATAACACTAAATTAGTTTTATTTCATATATTTAGACTTAGCTAGGGTTATATCATAATATTATTTCCCTAGAGGCTTTGGAACCCTCTCCTTTAGTTTTGTGCGATAAATGTTCCCTTAATTAGTTTAATGGATATAATTTGGTCATGATCTAGATATACAAAGTATTTCACTAGATTTTAGTTGATTAATTCATCTGATCCTTTATTTACTAAGTAGGATAAGTTGTAGATATATCTAATTTTTTTTCATACATTCTATTGAACCCAATGTGAATCTAATCCTTGCATTTTCTTTTTTTTCATTTAGAGTCAACTAGGTTGTGTTGGTCAACCTAGTCTTACCCTCTATGTGTGGATTATATATATACAATTAACTAGGTCATGCTAGTCAACCCAATTTTGTTCTCTATCTACATGTTTTCATCTATATTTAATAAGGTTATTCTAGTTGAATCTATTCATTCTCTCTTATTTTAAGCTTTTAGCTTCAATAAACAAGGTCATGTTGGTCAATCTTATTCATTATATACATTTTTTATCTTTCATCTTCAAAAAATAAGGTCATGTTGGTCAACCCTATTCATTTATCTAACTTTTAGATTTTAACTAGGTCATGTTGGCTGACACTATTTATTTCTCCAACTTTCAGATTTTAACTAGGTCATGCTGGTTAACCCTATTCATTTATACAAATTTCATATTTAAACTATGTTGTGTTGGTAAACCTAGTTAATTTTCTACAAGTTTTCTTTTTCATACTAGATAAACTAAGTTTACCTAGTTGACCATGTTTAGATTCCTTATAACTAACTTAATAATTTAAATTTGTAAATTATCCTAGTTTTCTACTTCTATTTTTCAATAAAATTAATCATTACTTAAGATTTCCATTCTGTTCTTGCCAATTTTTTAGTTCTACTAAAATTATGTCACACTGTCATCTAAGTCAACCTAGATGACTTATTCATGTGTCTACTTGCCTTGATAACAAATTAAGTTAACTTGGCTAACTTAGTTTTATGTCTGCTTGTCTTGCTAATAAACTAAGTCTACCTAGTTAACCTAGTTTATTTTGGCCTATTTTTTCCCTAATTCATAAAGTGGCCAACATAGGTTAGTAGGTTATTGACTTAGTTTAGTAGGTGGCTAACCTAGTTTATTTTGGCCTATTTTTTCCTTAGTTTAATAGGTGGCCAACTTATTTTAGTAAGTGGTTGTCCTAATTTTTTGGCTTATTTTTTCCCTAGTTTAGTAAGTGGCTAACAAAATTTAGTATGTGGCCAAATTAGTTTAGTAGGTGTATAACCTAGCTTGTTTTAGTTTGTTTTTTCCCTAGTTTAGTAGGTGGATGATGTAATTTAGTAGGTGGCTGACTTAGTGTAAATAACGTAATAATTTCATAATGATGTCATCTTTTTTATATTATAATGAATCAAGAACACTTCATAATCAAGTATTTAGATCATAATCTTACTTATTTTATCACTTTAGATTAAGCTATTGAATTCCTTCCTTCATATATTAATAATCCCAAAACAATTACTACATCATTTAACCTAATTTTTTCATCCTCAAGGATAACACAATGTAATACAACTAAAGTCACTCACTCTATTCCTCCTCTTGCTACCAATGTTGGGAATCCTCCTCCACCCAACAGTGTTACTCCTCCCATTAATAATATTTAAATCATTAATTAAACACTTCAACAAATGACCAATATACAAATCAATCATAGTAATTAAATGATGAAAATTCAATCTCATATATTATAAATGTCCAGTCAACCACTTCAAGTCATCATGACTCAACCAAATCATTTTTTTTCCCTCCTCCTCTTAGAGATGCCAATGGACATATCATCCTTCAACCTCTCATGCATAAAAAAATGACTCAACATATTCAAAATGAACCTTTATATCCATCAATTATATCAATAGACATTGTAAACATCTCTCCAAATATTACATATGATGGGACTAAATATCATGTTATCTTTCTCAAAAGCTTTGGCAATCTCTATAAATAACAGGTCCAAACTAACACCTTTTATACCACCAATATCCTATCCAAAATATTTATTGGTGATTTACTTGAATGGTACAATCAAATTCCTCAACATTCCATCTTATAATTATAGGATTTAGTTTATGCTCTAGTTAAATAATTTAAGCACAATGATGTTCATAAAATAGCCTTAGCCACTTAATCAATGCTAAGCAACTACCTAACAAATTTGCTCACCCTTTCATCAAATAATATAAGTATCCAGCTCAAAAATCAAACCTTATCATGGCTGATGTTAATCTTTCAAATCTATTTTTTACTGATCTTAAGGCTTCTCTTCAATACAAAGTTTAAATGTTTCCCCTAAAACATTAAAAGAAGCCTTAGACCCAAAAAAAAGGAAATACTTTCTTATGGGTCAATTTAAATCACATAAAATAACTACCAAGGAATATTTCCAAACATTTTCTCATAACATTGATTCATCTAAGCCTCCCCAACCTTAAAATGGAGAATCTAATTTAACCAATTTTAACCTACCCCACCCTCCCTTAAGTCTAGAATAAATTTCCACCCTCTAAACTCATCAAATTTGATCCTTCTAAACCTCCTCTTTAATGGTACAATCCTATTACATTTTTTGGTGGAATGATATGATAGGTAATTCTCATGAGACTTATTTTATCTTCACTGATTCCTTCTTACCTTCTTGTTTGGTGCACATTTACATCTTTATACTCTAAAACAACTTTATCAAGACCATCTTCAAGCCTCACAATCCCAATCTAAATAATCATAATGACATAAACATCACATACCTAATGATTAAAAAAATTTACCCCATACCCACACCTCATCTACTAATTTTTTCCAAACCATAGTTGATCTTTCATTCTACATCAATAAGGAAATGATATTTAACATGAACAACTTCAAATGGGTGGTTTCATTTGTCAAACCTCAACCTCTTAGGTTACACAAACCCAATGAGCACCTAGTTAAAATTCCTACTCCAAATCACATCATAAATGGTCCTCCTTTACCTTATATATCTCCTCATACCTATCCTACACATCCTATGCCAATTTAAACATCCTTAAAATCCAACATGTCAACACATTTACCTATCTCAAATTACGTCAACCAGCACAATGCAGTTCATTCTAATTGTTTAATTTTACCTTATTACATATCACATGTTAGGGCATCTTGTGATGCCCATCCACATTCCACTTCAGACTTTGGGACTTCTTGTGATGCCCATCCTTACATAATATTACCCATTGGAGCTTATTAATATGTCCACTCTTCTTATACATTGCACAATAAAAAATAAATTCAACTTTATGAAACCTTATGAGACATATAGACTTGTATTTCACATGCTCATATTTGACATAGATGTTAGCATATTTTTTGGTCATTATTTTTGTCTCATGTTTATTTATTTTTGTGCATTTTATTTCATTTAGTTGAAAATTTTTTACACCATTATTTCCTTGGGTTATTTGGTTTTATTTTTTAGGAATTATAGTGTTCACATAGATTGATTGTGAGTGATTATATTATCTATAATAATTAATAGCATATTACATCGTTAGTGAGGTTAGTTGTGAGTTATAAAAAACCACTTGTTTAGGGAGTGAGTTATGATTTGTTCTAACAACTCATCTATTTTGTATGAGTGATTATAGTATATAACGAGTACAAGTCATATATATGTGTGTTATGTATTATTTCAAGTTAATACGAATGAAACATTATTGTGTGTGTAATTGTCTCAACTTGGTTCAAATACTATCAGTGGTATCAAAGCAATGGAATCCTAAAGGATTGGTAGGTTTAGTCATTTAGTGTTTATCCCTAGTGTATGAGAAAGAATATTTTTTTGAAAATTTTGTAGCATAGGTTAGGGTAATGTAGTAAGGGTGTGATTTTTTGTGAAGTGCATAAGAATTAAAAACACAATAAATAAGATCATAGAAAAACTTAGCCATTCACCATTTCATATTTACCTGGTCAACTCAAACGCATTGAGGTTTCGTTTGAACTTGAACTAAATTAAAATATTTGTATTATCATGCCAATAGAATATAGGTAGGCTCCATCTGTTATGTCAACCAAGTTAATAGTCAATCCTATCAACTACATATATTACATTTATCTATATTTGATAAAAAAGGGTTTTCATCAAGTCCATTTAAAATTAGATATGAGAAGATTTATAGCTCATGTTGCCAGATCAGAGGCTAGATCATGATTATCATTTTTCTCTTTTTCTACTAGGATATATTTAGAATACCTAGATAAAGAATAATTAAAATTAGTCATTATAGAATTAATGAAATCATTAGAATCGATATCAATAGACCTATTTGACATGATCTCTATTCAAATGCATTGATGACAAATTTTCTATCAACTTGACTTGCAGACTTATCTTCACACTAAAACTTCACCATATGGCATGTGACCTATATAAGAACTAAGGAAGTGAATTAGAATCTACCTACATCCAAATATTTCTCTATAATATCTAACTATCCATTCATGAATTATCATAAATCCATTTCATTCAATGTTTCATGAGTCTTAGTTTTTACATCAGGTATTTTTTTATCAAAAAGGTGTTATGGTAGGAGTGGTTAGTGTCTAATTAAGTTAGTTTTAGGTCATTTTTTATTTAGAATATTATTTTCCATCATTTGTGGCATATAGTTTAGATTTATTCTTATTTTTAGGTTTAGTAAACTAGAGTTTGTTATTATGGGATTAGTAATTAGTTTGTTCATGTTAAAAAAGGTCATTGTCAAGTATGTTAATAGTTAGTATATTGTTTTTTTTTAATAGTTTTGAGACCAAATATATTTTTTTGGGTATTTAATGCTATAAGAGTCACTAAATTAAAATTCCTTTTTCAATATGATTATAAATTATTTAGTCTTGGAGTCACGTTTTAGGTATTATAATAGTTAAGTTGTCATAGTCTTTCAAATAAGAGTCAAATAAATTGTAAAATGGATGCTTTGTTAGAGTACCCAACATCTTGGAATAAATTACATCATTGAAAATTCAAATTGTGGGTGGAATATTACACCAATATTTTAGTTATTTTTTTCACCAAATTGGCTAAAGCTAAGGGGAGCTTATAGTGGTAACAACAGTTTCCTATGTTATTCAAGATCGAGTGGAAACCATCAAAAACATTGGATATAAATGGATATATTAAAGACATCGCTCATTTTTTATTTGTGTGAACCTTTTACATAATACACCCCTGATGTAAAAATATAGTGGAGATTTAGACCATAGATACTATAATAGATATGTACTTGATATTTTAATTGGTTTGGTAGATGTGTTTGTAATAATTGGTTGATGGGTCCCAATTTATAAAACATGTATTCACATGAATAGGTTGATGGGATGCTATTCATGTCAGATGTAGTTCACATAGTTTATATTTCTATCATGGTCATATGAAAGTACCATGACTACACACTACAATTCATTAGTGTTAATATCTCCCCAGGTTCAAAATAAGGGGGTGAATGTTAGGAATTATAGTGTTCACATAGATTGATTATGAGTGATTATATTATCTATGATAATATAATATAATATTATATTATTAGTGAGGTTAATTTTGATTTACAACAACCCACTTATTTATGGAGTGAGTTATGATTTGTTCTAATAACTTATGTATTTTTCATGAGTGATTATATGATATAAGAAGTATAATTCCTATCTGTGTGTGTTATGTATTATTTCAAATTAATACAAACAAAACATTATTGTGTATGCATTTATCTCAACCTAGTTCAAATACTATCATATTTCACTTTACTAGAACCATTGTTTCCTTTTTGGTTCATTGGTTTTATTTCATTTTTACGGTGACCTTTACTTCCATTGAGGTTATTAGGTATCACTTTAATTTTTATCAATTATTATATTTTAATCATTTATGCCTTAGTGTATTTATGATTATTTGAACCTAATTTATTTTTTCATTATTTTTAGGATGACCATTTACCTTCCCCCTCTATTGGGATGATTATTAATTTCATTAAGGCTTGTGCTATATCCTTTGAAGGTTAGTACAACTTCCTTAGACATGAATATCATATCATAACCCCATCCCTTTCATATAACTATTTTACCTCCTTATGATAAGCTATGAGCATATTCATCATTGTATCTGGATGGATCTCTCACAATCCCCATATTTCCCTTATTTACTTTAATTTGAGGCAAACATAGGTTAGTTTTGAGATTTCACACTTGTGGGATAGTCCAGGAGTCTTTAGACACAATGGTCTTTAGGTCCTTCTCTTTACTGGCCAAGTGTAATCCCTCTTATGTTCATTACCTATTTTACTCATGATTGGTTCTATGAATTTGTATGAAGGAGGAATAAAAAAATACAAAATAGTTAAAAGCCATATATTAAAGAAATAAAATCCAATTATCAAAAGGAAAAAATAATCTTAAAAGTTGGATCACACTATAAAACATGATCTTTGGCACATATTTTATCTTAGTCAAAATTCAAACTCCATAGTTGGCCTCATGATAGAGCCAAGGTCCATTAACATGTGGTATAATAGTATATTGGGGTAGGAGATCTCATTATATCATATACTTATAGTACCACCTACTTTCTCATACAAGTACCCAATATTCATGATAGACCAACAAATCTATAAGGGGTCCTAATGAGTAGGGAACATATTATGGGAAGTGTTATAGACTTAATTTTCACCCTTATAGAGGTTTCTTCAAGCTCTCTCCAACTAAGCTATAATATTGGGACAACCCCACACTATGGGTAACCTATGTTGGGGCTGAAACTCTACAAAAGGTTGGATTTTTCTTGATGCTCACCTAAACTAATGCTTCATAGGGAAAAGGGATAGAAATATGGTTAAAGGTTCCTAAGAAAGCTACAAGGGTGATACACCAAACTTGAATAGACAATCTCATAAGCTTGAACACATACTGAATAATCAAAAGACAACTATGGCTTACTACATCTCACTAGTTGCATAAATATTTCATAGAAGAGGTTATAAATGGAGCATAGTCTAAACCTAAAAGTTAGTTTGAAAATATATTCAAAGAGGAAAGTATAAGGACAACAATCTAGGAATAATCTCCTTCATAGATTTACCATACACAAGCATACTAATCACTGATTAAAGACAAGAGATAGATAAAGAGTTGATCCTTTTACTTCAAAAGGTAGTTCTTACAATATTTTGATAAGGTTTAACCATATCAAATGAGCACACTCTTGCAAGGGTATCAATGAGTATCCTTGTTTCAAAAAATAAAATTCTAAATTCTAAAAGCTGAGAACCTATTTAATGGGAATGAGACCAAGATATATAGGATAAGATAGATATAAAAGAAAGGATGTGTGAGCATACTATCAAAAAAATAACACTTGTCCTAGGTCATTAATTGAACCTAAACCACCACCTTTTCTCCTTAGCTAATGAAAACCTTGCCACTTTTTTGATCAATTAAGACACTACCCATGGCTTATTAAGTGAGAAAGTCCCCAAAGGATCTGAGTATTCATTTCATACTTCTAGTTATGGTTCCCATAATTGGGCCTTTTCTTTGATCCTTCACTCCATCTCTTGCTTGAAGATGAAGCCTCATGATCATGAATCTAACCAAATCATGGCTTCATGATTTTTAGAGGGATGATTTTCAAGACTATGGCCATGTTAAAGGATGAAAACCCTTTACATTAGTCACCTATCTACTCCACTTTCATATCTAGATTATAGGTTTATCCTGTAGGCATAAAACTAATCTAAGGTCATTGGTTTTCCTATCATTTTCCACACTCTATTGAATTATAGGTCTATATTAGGTCTAAAATACCTAATATATCTTTACAAAATGCTACTAACAATACCTGACCCCTATTTATGCATTTGGTCCAACTCAGATCATATCTGAGCTTAGATCTATATATTTCCACCAACTCAAGTTAAAAACTAGCTCATCGACCCTTATTAAAAATTCCCTAGGCTTGTCTTTGGTTTAATTGGTTGTTGAATTTTGACTAGCCTCGTTGACACTTTGACTTAGCTCACTCTATTATATTTTCTAGGTATGACCAAATGTGATCCCTCAGATCTATATTTGAAATGCCAACCTTGTCCCCACTTACACCACATGTCAAAATGCATGTTAATCCTTAAGATCCTACTGTTAGTCTATTAGTTCACATGTTTATGCCACATGGTAGCCTCTAAGCCCTTTGAATTTTTGACCTACTCATGTAGCATTGGTTTTGGATGCTCAATTAAACACCAACTGTTAATCTACTAGGACCCACTTTTGAACTCTAACGACTACTTCATGGTCTTAAAATTGACATCATTGCTCCCATAAAATGATGTTCACATGGTTATTAATGAAATTTGTGCAACCATAAAATTTAAGCTTAAAAATATTTTCTTTGTTATAACTTAAAATTGATGTTAGTATGAATGTCTTATTGCATAGTGAGGATGATCTTGGCATGTATAAATACATTTTCAATTTATCTTTTGGTCACGTAAGGTTTCTTGAGCAAGATATTAAATGTACAAGTTGGTTGGTCTATTTTATCTTGTATGATGTCTTGGTGATGGTTGAGCTCATTTATCTAAGTATGGAGAACTTAGCAAAATTTAATTGAGGAGCTAAATTTGATCATGCATAAATCCATTTGTGATTTGGTGAAGGATATGTAACTTAGTGTATAAAAACTAGGGACCAAGATTAATAAACCCATATGACTAATTTCCCCTATAATTATTACACGTGTGAGATATATCTTTGTGAATATGCTCACTCAGATCTATTGAAACCTCTTGAAAATGGCTAAATATGGAAAAACATGTAGAATATGGATGAGAGGCCAAATTTGGATTTCCATAACTTTTGATGTGCTTTGGCAAAGTACCTAGAATGTGATGCATATGATCTTGGCACAAATGTGAACAAACCCACATGACCAATTCTTTCTGACTCATCTACATGTGGCAATGGTGATTTTAGCAAAGTGTCTACTTAGCATATTTGTTATTGGGCCCAAGTGTCTCAATGAACACAATGAAGAACCAAATAGATTCCATACTCTTTCAAGCCATTCAAAGCATTCTTGGAATCCTATGGGGGCTATGTAAATCTTGTCCTATCCTTAGCAAATGGAAATTTACACTTTAAGTGAACCTAAAGTACCTTAAAATCCTTGTGAGAAATTTGAGACCCTAAACTCCTCCTTCCATTTGAAACCTTGTCTTCAGGCTTTGAGTATTGGAAAAAATGTCTAAAAGAAGTTGAATTTTGGTGAAATTATTGAGGGATAATCTTCTTGAAAGAATTTTGGCCTTAGAATTTCCCTTTAACCTTTTCAAAATAGACCTTCAAAGCTTTTACATTGGTTCATTTTCCTGAGAAAATACCCTTCAATAATTTTGATGTGGTTCACTTTACCTAGAAGACACCCTTTAGGAAAAATGTCTTGGCCACTTTTCTTGAAAAATATATCTTTCAAAAAAAGTATATAGGACACTTTGCTTGAGAAAGTGCCCTTTAGGAAAAGTGTATCAAATCACTTTGGCTAAAAAAGACCCTATAGACCTTTTATTTGGTACACTTTGTGAGAGACGATCCTTTAGACTTTTTTTTTTAGATAAAATGTTCAAAATAATTCCCAACACTTGGCCCAAAAGATCTAAAACAAGATTTTTGAAAGAAATAACACTTAGCCAAATAAAATATTAGAAAAAATTGAACTTAGCAATAGATTGCCTAAAATATTTCCCAAGCAAGGATTTACCCAAAAAGGCTTAAATTGTAGCTTGATCTTTGAAGGCTTGGACATTATGAAAATCTATTTAGATACTTGTTCTTTGTAACTATAGACCTATTCTTTAGAAATTGGCAAGATATACTTTACAACAAGTTCAAAGTTTTTCAAAAGCCTTGAACTCTATAAGATCCCTTTGGTCCATTAATTTCATCTAGAAATCTTATCCAAACCTTTCTCTATACTTAATCCTCAATAAACTACACTTCATTTAGGCAAGTTTGGTATGTGGGCTAAAAAAATGGTCAACATCTTTGGTAACTTACAAGGAAGCATGCTTTCTATGCTTTGAGAACCTAGACCATTTTCCTTATCCAATCCATTGGTCATGGATTCATTAGCCTATATAACTGAGTTGAATCTCTCTTGAAGTAACAAGGATCAAAATAAAAAAACAAAACAAAATGCCTGAGGTAGTTTGAAAAAGGAAAAAAAAATAACAAAAAAGAAATGTTCACAAGACACTTAGAGGAAAGTGTAAAACTATCCTAACATGTACAATATGTTATAATATATGCAATGTTATTCAATAATAAGGATTTAAATGAATGTCATTGACTGGGATGGGTAATACCTCTCCATCTAGTTTGGCAAGCTAAAAATCATTGTGGTCCTTACATCCATGGATCAAATAATTACCACTCTATAAGTTTTCAAACTCAGTATGGTTTCCTAGTTTGTCTTTATTTGTGTCCCATTTAAGGACTAGGTCCCATTCCTTAAAGCTATTTGTTGTAGCTATTTTTTCAAAGGCCATTTTGACTTGAGTTTGATGTGATTCCAAAGTTTTCATAGCAATGTCCCTGGTCTCTTCCAGCTTCATGAGTTCTACCATCCTCACATTCATGGGCTTGTCCTCCATCAACTCAAGCTGATGGGATATTTCCAATGTAGGCTTCTCAAGGGAGATAGGCAATTTATATTCCTTTCCATACATAAAAAGATATGGATAATTACCAATGGTAGTTTTATGAATCACCCTATCAGCCCATAAGGATATTTTTAGCTTGGTGTGTCATGTTTTTTTATTCTTTTCCATGGTCCTTCTGATGATCCTCAATAAATTCTTATTGTTGGACTCTGCTAGTCCATTTCCTTGAGGATAGTAGTTGGAATAGGTGCTGAGGTAGATGCCCAAATTGAGATCCCACTCACTTATCTTCATACTAAGGAATTTTAATCCATTATTAGAAATTATGGTGGCTAGGACACCAAACCTTGTAACAAGGCTGCCATATAAATCCAAGACTACACCTTCACTATCCTCCTTAAAAGCAATGGCTTCCACCCACCTAGAAAAAAATTCAATTGTAGTGATCATCTATTTATGCTCTATAATTAATGGTGGATTGATCATCCCTATGAAGTATAACCCCCATTTCATGAAGTGTTTCTCCACCTGAATATGATTAAGTGGAAGGGCTGCTAGTTTTTGCTTTCCTATAAAGAGGGCACACTAATAGCATTTTCTAATCCATGCTAATAACCAACCCTCATTACCTTTTTTTATTGTGGTTTTAGGTGTAAAATTAACTCTTTTAGGTCCATCATGGAACTTCTCTAAGATTTTGGTCACCTGGTCATCATATATGCATCTAAGGAGTACCCCATTAAGGTCCTTTCTAAAAAGGACACCATCAACTAATGCATAAGGTATAGATTGAATCCTAAAATAACTTATTTTGGCTCTATCCAAAGCTTGGGGGAAATATCCTATTGATAATAAGTGAGCCATATCTTTAATCCATATCTCTTGAAGTGGGGGTGTGTCTACCTATGAGTTATCTTGGGTCACTAAAATAGCTCCCTTATCTTCTTGGAGGTCATTCACCATGTGTTCACACAAGTCCTTACCCCTTACCATCTTAGTGACCTTTATCTCTACATTATATTCCATGAACTTTGTGATCCAACATGCTCTCTTCTCATTCAAATCTTTGTTAAGGAGGAAATCCCTAACTCCAAGATGAGACACCATAAGATGGATCCTACCATTGGAGAGCATGGGGGTGAACTTATTGAGGCTTTTCAAGGTTGAAATAACTTAATTATTAATTAAATTGTACATCACCTCATATCCCTCTATCCCTTGACTAAAAAAGGTAATTGGCTACTCCATTGCTTCACCATTCTTCTGCATCAACATAGCTAACATGTTTTCAATGTTAGCAAAGGTGTACAAGATGAATTCTTTGGAGAAATCAAGATTCAAGAGTGAGGGTGCTTGGGTAATGACCTACTTGATGGATTGAAAAGCTACCTTGCCTTCATAAAACCAAGCAAACACTTAACTCTTCTTTATAAAGGTGGTGATAGGCTTGACCAAGTATGCAAAACTAGGTATGGACCTTCTCACAAAGTTGATCTTCCAAAGGAAGCTCTGGATCCCCTTTTTATTCTTTGGCAAGGATAAGTCTAAGATAACACTTACTCTATTAGGGTCAATGGATAATTACTCTTTTGAAATAATATGACCCAGTAATTTACCTTCATGCATAGAGAACACACATTTTTTGGGATTTAAAGGGATCCCTTACTCTCTACATCTCTAGAATATCGGTCTTAAATGATCCATGTGCTCACTAGCAATCTTGGAGAATACTATGATGTCATCCAATTAAACCATCATCATTTGATTCAGTAGTCCTTGGAAGGCCATGTCCATCACTCTTTGAAAGGTTTCCCCAACATTAGACAATCCAAAAGGCATCTTATGATAATAAAATGTCCCCTACTTGGTGGTGAAGGCAGTCTTATACTGCTCTTCTTCTCTCACTAGCACTTGGTTATAACTTAAATATCCATCTAACAGAGAGAAGAACTATGAACCAAAAACTACTTGTAGGAGTTGCTCTATGGATGGTAGAGGGTAATGATCCTTCAAAGAGACCCTATTAAGATCCCTAAAGTCCACACATAGTTTGATATCCCCACTCTTATTTATAATAGGTACTAGATTAACTACCCATGAGGAGTGTTTGATTGGGAGGATTATCCTAGATTCAACAAGATTGGTTAACTCCTTTCTCATGAGCTCTTCAATATTGGGATTTATGGGCCTCTGCTTCTACCTGATAAGCTTAGCATTAGCATCTATCTCTATTGTGTATTAGGATAGATTAGGATCAAAACCCTTTAGGTCATTATATTACCAAGAAAATATGTGTGTATTCCTTACATATCTCCATAAAAGCATGCCTTTTAGCTTTAGTGATTAAATTTGAAAGCTTGAGGAGCTTGTCTTCAAAGATAAGAACTCTTTCATAGTTCTCTTCATTAGTCAACATCATTACTTTATCTTTCTTCATATTGTCCCATTCATGAAAGAGGACTTATAGGGTGACTATCCATTTAGGAAGCTTATTGGACTTTAATTGAAAAATATACTCCCCATACTGATGCTACATTTTTTATTGGTTGAGATAGGAGATCTCTACTTCTTGCTATAAAAAAAATGCAATCTATTTATCATTTTCAAATACCTACTACTGAGCTTCATTATCTGGCACTGATGGTATTATTACCACTTCAAAATGTGGTTAAAACTTGGTCTTTTTTAATTCATTGGGGATGTCAAAATGAGCCCCCACAACTACTAACCTATTAACATGTTGATTTTGGCCTCTCAACACTAATTAGATTTTGAAATCCTTAAATTCCTCAATGAGGTCCCACACTCTATGTTTATAGGATTTAATTAAAGGGTTCTTGGTGGAATTCTAACCTCTAACTTGGTGTATAACCAAGTCACTATCTCCATAGACCTACAACTAATTTATTTTTCTCTTATTGGCCCATTAAAGGCCATGGATGAGACCTTCATATGATACTACATTGTAAGAGTAGCTGAATTGGAACCTATATGAAGAGAAGTACTTATCATTTGAAGGGGATATTAGCATGACACTTGCACCCACCTCGTGATTCCTCCTTGATCCATCAAAGACCAATTTCCATAGATCACTAGGATCTTCTTGAGGTCTTATGAGGGATGGCATAGGCTAGTTCTCTTCATGCAAATAGAAGACACCTAAGTCCCTTTCTTCAACACCTTTTAAGGGATCCACCAACTAGATATCATTCCATAACTCATCCAAGAACATGCTCTGTACCTCTTCTAGATGAGTGTTCAGCTCCTTCCCCATTGTAAATTAATATTCACTAATGATGGTGTAATTGATGTTGACATTATCTAGTCCATAGGGCTATATATGAAATTATGTAATAAGCTTAGTTTTAATTTACACATTGGCCTCATACCTTGTCCTAAATGAGATATAGGACTAGTTTGCTACAAGGTATCTGCCTATCTTTATTTTGAACTCTATGGATAAACATAGTGAAAATAGAGGAGGAACATCGAAAATCAATACATCTTGGACCATAGAGACACTAGGATAAGCTTGTAGGGTCTATTGAGGTCCCTGAATATGATAGATGGATTGGGAGAAGAACCATCAAGTTTAATCACTCCTTTGGACTGTGTCTAATATTTTAGACCAAGTTGATCAGCTATGGACTTTAGTATCACTAAAATACTAGCCTTATTATACACTAAATAATTATGCACCAGAGAGTTGCCAATGATTACTAAAATATATAAGGGAGGAGGCTTGACTATTTTACCTGATTGTCCTTCATTTGGACCTTTGGTCATATTGGTGAGGACTTCATTTACCTTGTTTGGTGGCTTATCTACAACATTGATCTTTGATAGTCCTTTCTAAAGGATGTCTACTTGTCTAGGCATGGAGAGAATATCACACATGGGCACACTCACATTTGACTTTTACTTTTTTTCAATAATGTTGATGGGTGAACCACCAACCTTTGCTTTTATTTTGGGAGCTTCCACTATTATTTATTGAACTTGTGAGCCTTAGAGCACAAAAGGGTTCCTTTAGCTCTAATCTTTTGGAGGTACTAAAACTTTTAGAGTGACAACAGGTTTAGTTGGCTTTGTCAATGAAGGAATAATGGTGGGAAGCTATTTGATTACTTCCTAGATACCATCCATGTTCCTTTTTTTAAATTTTGTATTTGTTTCCACCCCAATATAGGCCTAATTATAACTAGCCTATTAGTTGCCTACATAGCACTCTTCTTATTCACAGTTCATCATTGTAGCATCTAGCTAATTTGGTCCTTGATTAGACCCTTGACCTTGTGGAGGTTCCCCTGACTTGATCATCATAGGCACCTCTAAATTTTAGGCCATGAGAGCTTAGTTTTATCTAAAATTAGTAGCTTACTACCATTGATAATTGAAGGCTTGGTTAAGATCAGTATTTGGGTAATATGTTGACCAAAGGACTAGTTCTAAGGCATGGTACCCTCTACTTCTTGAGCCACATTATTTTAAATTGAGACTAAAGAGTTAGAAGTACTAACAACATTAGGATTGTATTTATTCTACCTATTATATCCATGCTACCCTTGTCCTTGGTTTTGACCTTGGCCTTGACCTTGGTAGTTCCCCTTATATGGTGGCCTATTTTCTTGAAAGGCTTGCTACTAAGGCTGATATGAAATTTAGTAAGTCATGTTGAAAGCCTATTGCCTTTTGACATTTACTAGCTCATTCCCCAAGGACTAAAACATGATTTTTAGCTCTTAAAATTTCTTCTGCTCTAGTGAATCACTAGATCCACTAGTATAAGATTTATCTTGCTTTGGAACAAGGATTGCAATAATTGTTGGTGTAGGAAGAATGACATCCAATGGAGGGAGAACAATAGGAGGTGGTCTAATTTCAAGAAATAAGGGCATTGGTGGTTTGGGTGTAAGTCTTCCATCTTGAACCAGATAATTTTATACCTTAATGGCTACCTCATATGCATCTAGAAGTATATTTCCTTCCATAGATTGGATCATCACAACTATGTCACTATTTAAATCATTTAAATAATATAGGAAGGTAAAGTTAGGGGTTGGTCTAACTATGACTAGGATTTTTACCTTGTGGTGAAGTCTTACATGACTTCATGAGGATCTCTCTTAATGGTAGTTAGTTTCTCTACAAGTGACAAATGGTCACTTTTATCCTTAAATCTTTTACACAAGGTTTCCCCTAATTTATCCCATGTTTGAATGGAGTTAGCAGTAAGGCCTATATACCAATCTAGGGCCTTTACTTTGAAATAAGTAGCTAAAAACCTAATGGTTATATTCTCCTTAGTGATATTATGGATATTGTAAAAGTTCGCTATGTCCATGAGATGCTCAGAGGGTGTTATATCTTGGTCTCCAGTATAATAAGGAACACTTTTAATGATTACAACTAGGATAAGATCATAGTAAGGGATAGAGGGGTTTGACCATAAAAATCCATAAAATATATAGGGGATATCATGGCTATGTAAGGGGTTAATAAAGGGTTTCTTATAGGGATAGGCTTTGGAAATGACCTATGAGAAAAAGTTCCCTAATATGGATGAGTATTGACAAACCTTAATACTTTTGTTGAATTTAAATGTAGTTCAATAAAATCAAAAGGAATACCTCTTGAAACTGACCTTAATATCACGATTAGCATAAGATGAAGCTACTATTCTATACAAAGTGTTGATGAAGCTATTATTCTATACTAAAGTGTTGATTCTTCCTTTTGGAGTTACCCGATGTTATTATTTGGGAGCTTAACTACTGTAAATTTGATCAAACCAACATACACTTTGATCAATATTCCTTTTAAAAGAAGTGGGTCCCACCAAGCATGCCAAAAACTATTATATACTTAATTTTCACCCTTGGAGAGGGTTATTCAAGCTTTCTCCAACTAAGTTATAATATTAGGATAGCCTCGGGCTATGGGTAACCTATGTCAGGGCTAAACCTCTAGAGAAGGTCAAATTCCTCTTGATGCTCACCTAAACTAATGCTGAAATAATGACTCATAGGGAAAAGGGTTATAAATATGGTTAAATGTTCCTAAGAAATCTAAAAGGGTGATACACCAAAGTTTAATAGACACTCACATAATCTTGAACACACACTAGATCAACAAAACACAACCATGGCTTACTCAATCTCACAATCTCACTAGTTGAATAAATATTTCATAGAAGGGTTCCAAATGGAGCACTAGTCTAGACCTATAAGTTAGTTTTAAAATTCCTTCAAAAAGGAAATTAGAAGGAAAAAAAACTAGGAAGAATATCCTTCACAAATTTACCATACAAAAGCATACTAAGCACTGGTTAAAGATAAGAGATAGGCAAAGAGTTGATCCTATTACTTCAAAAAGTAGTTCTTACAATATTTTTATAGGGTTTAACCATATAAAACAAGCACACTCTTGTAAGGGTATCGATGAGTATCCCTATCTCAAAAAAGAAAATACTAAATTCTAAAAGCTGAGAACCCCTTCAATGGGAATGAGACTAGGATATGTAGGAGAAGAGAGATAAAAAAGAAAGGATGTATGAGCATGCTATTAGAAAAATAATACTTATCTTGGATCATTAATTAAAATTGAGCTACCACCTTTTCTCCTTAACCAATGAAAACCTTACCACTTTTTTGATCAATCAAGACACTACCCATGGTTTATTGAGTGAGAAAGTCTGCAAAGGCTTTGAGGATGCATTGAATGCTCCTAGTGTTAGGTGTGGAGCCTAATTATCTTCTAGGATTATAGGTTAAATTTTTTATGTTATTTTAGTTAGATTTGGATCCCATTCTTTTAATCCCTCATGGTGTGGGGGGTTACAAGGTTAAAATTATTGGGTTAAAATTTCCTTATTAAATTATAAGTTTGTAGTCAATCTAGGCCATTGATTAAAGGTTTTTAGATTTGATGATAGAGGTATGTTTAAGTGTTTTTACCCTAAATTGTATTGATATATGGTTGAGATGTATGATTATAAAAAGAGGATAAAATATTTTACACAGAGAGGAGGTAGAAAAGGTAGAGAGGTGTAACAAGGTTTGTTATAGGATTTTGTTTCTCCATTGAATTATTGGAAATAATATATTGGAAATTTTTTGTGGATGTAGCCCATCTTGGGTGAACCACGTTAAATTTGGTGTCTCATGTTATGTGCATATTTATGTTTATTTTTTGAATGTTTGATTAATTCATTTCATAGTTTCTCTTGTATATGATTTGGGGATATATCTAGGTTTCAATTTATCCTAACACCTAGTTATAGTTCCCATCACTAAGCCTTTTCCTTCATCCTTCATGATATCTCTCACTTGAGGATGAAGCCTCATGTTCATGAATCTGACCGAATCATGGCTTCATGCTTTTTAGGTGGATGCTTGTTGAGACTATGACCATACTAAAGGATAAAAACCATTTACATTAGTTACCTATCTACTCCACTTTCATATTTAGATTATGGGTCTATATTATAGGTATAAAACCAATCTAAAGTCATTGGTTTTCTTATCATTATCCACAATCTAATTGATGCTTGGTCTATATTAGCCCTAAAAGACCTAATCTATCTTTGCAAAACCCTGTTGGTAATATTTGGCCCTTATTTATGCATTTTGGCCCAACTCAGATCATATTTGAGTTTGGCTCTATATATTTACACCATTTTTGATCTATATATTTACACCATCTTAGGTCAAAAATTGGCTCATCAACCCTTGCCAGAAAATCCTTAGGCTTGCCTTTACTCTAATTGGTTGTTGAATTCTGCTAGGCTCATTGACACTTTAACTTATCTTGCTCCATTAGATTTTCTAGGTACAAAAAAAGGTAATCCCTTGGATATATATTTGAAATGTTAACCTTGTCCCTACTTACACCATGTGTCAAAACATGCATTAATACTTAGGATCTTGTTATCAGTGTGTTATTTCATGTGCTTACACCACATGGTGGCCTCAAATCCCTTTGAACTTTTGACCTGCTCATGTATTATT
>JARHVA010000323.1:4915000-5102500 GCA_037957365.1 Torreya grandis
CAAAATTTGGATGAATGCAAGTTATGGTTTTGACCAATATTCGAAGTAAGATGGGTTCACCAATGATTTTACCTTTAAGGGTTTAACTATGTAAATCCTATGTTTAAATTAAAGGGTCTAGATGTATAAACTAGTTAAATAAACTACAATAATTAAGAACTAATTTATTATGGCATTTGACCTTTTTTAACTTTTAAAAAATAGCAATAAATAAGCATATATATAGACTTATCTAAAAAGTGATGGTCATGGATGATCTAGGTTCTGAAAACTGAGTTTTGGACAGTTATGAGTGTCATCAACAGGATTATGGAATATGTTTGCTCACTAGATAGTAGTGCCCCATATAGATAATAACACCATGTTGTTGTAGTGTCTTCAAAGTGGTGATAGTGTTACAGGACTATGCTTATTTTTTGGGAGGATCTACACCTGTGTTTTTAGGTCCTATTCCTGCACACATAAAACCTAGAGC
The DNA here is from genome assembly GCA_037957365.1 of Torreya grandis. Lineage (NCBI taxonomy): Eukaryota > Viridiplantae > Streptophyta > Pinopsida > Cupressales > Taxaceae > Torreya > Torreya grandis. Next base: position 4,915,476 of record JARHVA010000323.1, read on the forward strand.
TCTATGTTATACCTAGAAAACTTGATTTAATATGCAAACCCTAATCTTTCTTATAAGTATGGCATGAGCAATAATTGTGTGTTTTTTGGTAGGATAGGATGAACATCCTCAACACCCCATTGTGAAGAGAGTTGCCTACATACCAATACTCGAAAGAGGGATCAAAGTCAATATATTTATCTCACCTAGTGCTTGATGCAAGTGCAAGTGAATGCCAAAATAAGAGTGGATTTGGATGCCTTGAGTGTGCTTGAGCTTTGAAATATTTGAAAACTAGGTTTAGGGTTGATATATATGGTAGTATGTTGAAGTAAGGCATAATAGGGATCAAATACCTTAATTTTGCCTAACTTGTCTTTGGTTTGAATGTGTTTTTGCATCTATATTCCATCTTGTCAGGATGCGAAACACCGGAAGCATACAATTGATTACCAAATACCAAGCAACTATAATATGCGGAAATAACCAGATTCACCAAGTAACTAGAATTCAGAATAACACAGCATATGAGAGACAATACATAACTTGTATTAACACTTTATAGAAAAGATTACAATAAATAAGATCCCACATCTTCTCCACCACCTTACAGAGGTTTCCCACACCTCAAGTGAACAGTAAATCTTCTCCCCAAAGCTCTCCCTCTCAGGTCCCAACACCCAACTCAAATACAGAGTTGGTGTTCACCTCCCGTGCTCCACGCACACCACAAGTGCTCCACGCACTCCACAAGTACTCCACGTACTCAACAAGTACTCAAGGTACTTCAAGTAGATCTCCCATGAATCTGCAACAACCCGCAATTCAACAGACCATACTTATGGAAGGAACTCCCTTGCCTTCCTCTTAGCTCTATCTGAGTACACACCTGTACTCCAAGTAGATCCTGCCTGATACTGCTCCCTGTTGTGTTGTTGTCTATATGATCTTGCACACCTGCAAATCAAACAACGGTTCTGCGCACCTGTGAACCTTGACCTTGCACACACATACACCTGCAGATCAACGATCTTACTTACCATGTAGATCTCCTATATAGGCCATGCAACTGTGACCAAGATCCTACACACCTGAAGAATCTTGCTGACTCTCCAAAACTAGCACCTGCCCTGGTACTGCTGTGGAACTAGGAGGAACACCCTTGCTCACCTCACACACAGAAGGAATAAACTTTGCTCAACTCAAACTAGAACGCTTTTCCAATACAACCATGAGTCTATTATATAGATCTCATCCAAACAATAATTAGACATCTAATTATAATAATTAGATCCGCAGCTATGAGTCTAAAATTAGCACTCATCATGCAAACACTTGGTTCGTCAACCAACTGCCCGTAATTAACTCGCAGTCGAACCACATAGGCGACCGACGTCGGTCCCTGTCTACCTGGAGGTGACCGACGTCGGCCGACATATGACCGACGTCGGTTGCTTCTCTATGCTATCCTGCCGACGTCGGCTGATCAGACCGACCCCAGCTTCTCTGCAACTCAGCAACCTTCAGCAACCTCCTCTCCTGTTTGCATTAGTGAAGCTTTTAGCTCCACAACCTAACACATCTAATGAATAGAGGTCAATTAGACTTGTATTTATAGAGATATGTAGCTCGTGTAGATAATAAAATGTGCTTCGGCCAACTCTGAGAGGGGCACACATTTGAAAATGTATCCATTTGGGAGAGTCAGGACTAAGGACAGTATCACCCAGTTAGGGACACTAGTGCCATGTGGTTGTAGTGTCTCAAATGTGGTGCTGATGTCTACTTGGTAGACTATTGGGAAAGTTGGGTTGGGATATGAGAAAGTTGTCCTAAGACTGTGTCTTAGCTAATTGTAAGTATTTGTGGTCTGTAAAATGACTAGAAAAGTGTGTCTAAGTCACTAGGATAGGTCTAAGGATAAGCTATTTGATGTAGAGGCATGTGGAGAAGTCTCTTTGATTCATCATTATTTGGTTCCCAATCCAATTGGTTACTTGATCTTGTTTACTTTGGTCTTCAAAAAATCCCTCTCTAGTTCAAACTTACTCTTAAAATCTTGGCATTTCTAGTCTATTGACACATTTACCTATTTATTTGATCTTAAAAACATTTCTATATGGCCATAATCTCTCTCAAATGACTTCTAACTCATACACCATCTCATAGAATGCTTTCCCTTCACAAACTTATCCTTGGGTGTTCACTGGCTGTCACATTAGGTAATCCTTTAGGTCTCTAGAACCAAACCTTGGTTTAGAATTTAAAGATTAAAAATCATTAAATTAATACTCTTAAAATATAATTTCATAGCTATATTACCCCAATTCAAGTGACCAATCAGACCTTAAGACTTACAATCACCCTTCTTGCTCTCAATGACCTTAAGTTTATAGCCCTTATTTTAACCTTTTACCTTTATCTTGACAAACCTATCACCTTTCCTAAAGGTATAAAAACATTTTTGGACTCTCCTTATCTATTTTCAACCCATCATAAAGTTAAAAGACCTATCTTATTGTCTTTCACCACATACTGACCTTGTCTGCCTTTTAATTACCCCAAATTAGGCCTATTTTAGCTCTATTTGCACTAAGTTGTAAATATACATACAAGGCCATACCTTTCACTACAAAAAACCTTTAATCTATTCAAACATTCTTAGATGAAAAAAATTACAAAATTTGGTATATTTTTGATAGTGGGATCCCTTCCAATCACCTAAACCCTAGTTCTAGGGTTTCCTTGCTTGCACCGAGTCTGAGAGCTTATAAAATAGCCTAATTCACGTTTTACAAGTTTAAAAGACCCAAATCACTTGAATTAGGTCTATTTATATGTCTTATACCTTTTTCAATTGATTATAATTCATTCTCCCACCATTTCATGCTCTTAACCATGAAAACTTAGTCAACCTATGAACATTTGTTGACTGTGCATAGTTTATATGAGGGTTGTTTCCTTTCAAGGGTCTATTAGCTTCACCAAGGGCATATGTGAGTTTTAATATACTTTAAAAACATGTTAAATTTCACCAACATCACTACCATATTCTCATCAAGTACAAATATCCTTCAACCTCTCATTGCTAATGGCAAGAAATAGGGGTTATTGTATTTAGCAGGGTTCCAACAAGTTTGAATAATAACATGGTGTTTTTGAACAATTTCAAGACTCTCCATCTCTTGAGAGTTAAAATTTATCATTTATTATTTTATACCACCTTACACAATTGTATATAATAATGACCATTTTGTTAAGACTTATAAAAAGATCTTAACTTACACAATATCGAGACAATGCACTCCAAAACATGGTCTCTTTCATATGATTGAGCATGGTCATTTTTTCAAACATTTGAACTCAAAACCTAAGTATTAGAATTAAATACAATTTAAATTATATGCACACCACTTTATCAACATGATCTACAATCCATCTTACAAGACTTTATGCAGAGACTCCATCTTACCATGCTATAAGGAATTTTGGTCAAAAACAGGGTCTGTGGGCCGAGTTGTTCTAAAATTTGTATTCCTCTTTTTCTATCACTTTTTCAATCATATGAGAGTACATAAGTGATCTAAATATGTTCCATAACTTATGTCCTGGCAACCAAAATCCTTGACCTTGCATAAACTACTCCATTCTTCATTCATTTCGCTGAGATAAGCAACCTCTCAACAACCTGCCAATACACACATAGACACAAGAATTGCATACAATCTCAAGGACATTATTATGGTTTATTAACACCTAAAACAATATTATTTATTGTTCAAGGAGAAGAGAGATATTACAAAAACATGTTTCTTTATTTATGTAGTTCAACAACATTCCTTTGCAACACAAATTCTGTACCTTATCAACTTCCATGAGAAGTATTTACATACACACACTTTCAAACCCCTGCTCCTTATTTTTGGAGACCTCCTCCATCTATTATATGCCATACTACTTCTAAAAATGACTTTTTCTCACTAAATCCAAGGTAGATTCTTGGTTGGTAGTTACACCAACTTCTTTTCTATAGCTCCCTTAACTTGAGGTTTTGGAGTCCCTTTATTCTATTTGATTCTTGATGACTATCACCCTAGTGAATTAAACCTTCAACATGTGTTTAACATGACTCCTTAGAAAACCTCATTCACCTATCCACTTCAAACCATGCATTTGGTCCTCCTATCCTTAGTTACAACATTCAAATTTTCAAATTCGTTGTTTTGGAGGGAAAACTCCAAACACTCCCAATACTCATTCTTAGGACTCTAAAGGACTCCAAATGACCTTAAACACATGAAATGGACCTTGACACACACTAACTCCAAACTTGACCCACTTTTTTCCTCTAATGATGAAAACATTAAATTTGACATCTTTTAGCTTGATGCTCCTGCATCACTAGGAATAAGGTAACTCAAGCAACACTCTTAGCATCCAATTACCAATTTTAGGTGATAATAAGGGGAAAGTAAGATTTGTTTGAATATATTTAATAATTTATTAACTACCATCTAATTTGTCATCTTATAGAGCATGGTCTTGTAATGGATCACACAATCATTGATAGGCTCATTGGACCCTTGCTCAAGTTTTGCAATCTGAGCATAGGACATATTCTCATTGATGTTGATTGAAAAGTGTGATAGAAATTGATCAGCCAAATGGTTGAAGGTATGAATTTATTAGGAAGGGAGATCATAAAACAAATACAAGTCATAGTTATTAAGACCACATGAAAACAAATTAGTCAATAACTTATCATTGGACGCACAATTCAAAAGGCTCAAAGCTGTTATTTTGGATCACCCTTACCATCATATAATATAAGATCAAGTGACACAAAAATTGTTGGTAAGGGATAATCTAAGATCTCCAAAGCTAATAGATTATGTAATAACACATGAGAATCAATGTCATGGCCCACTTTAGATGATTGATGTTGTAATTGTAAAACCTTATTATGTAGATCAAGAATTATTTACAGAAGGGTTTGAGCATTAAGCATAACAAACTATGTAGTAATAAATGTTGTGACATTAGTAGTAACCATATAAGGTACGATAGTATGTTGTGTAGGGATAGTCATAATAACATGAGGAAAACCTTATGTTTCTCCCACACCATGGGTGATCATCACATGTGTAGCCAAAGTTGCAGATATAGGAATAGTAGTAGTAGCAGTAGTAATAGTCTGAGTACATATTGTAGAATTAATACCTCCAAAAGGTATATTAGTATTAGGAAATAACTCATGTTGTTGTTCATAATATGTGACAACCTTAACATTCTATATGTTTTTAAATTATAGGATTGTTTGTAGGACCTTATGTAGATCAGGGAGCTGCAAATAGATTCATTCTCAAAATGCAAAAAAAGTTGAAAATTGGTTAGGGTCGACACCATCAAGGTCTCAATCACTGTATTCATTATTATGTTCATTATCCTGTTGATAAATAGTTTCAATATTTGGAATATCATCATTAACAATATTATTCAGTTTTATGTGTTTATTATTAACATTTGCATTAAGAGAAGGAGGAATTTACATTTCATCAATTTTAGCCATTTTAGATGCATGTGATTCATCTAAAGAAATATGATTTTGTTCAATTTCAACACCACTTAACCTGACACTTCACCTTAGAGGGAAAATAGATCTAGCCCTTCTTAGATGTCATATAATATGAGTATGAAAAAAATCAAAAGGGTTTAGGATCAAGCATAAATTACTGCGGTGTATGAGAACTCATAAATCAGGTCTGAAAGTTATAAATAAATACAAAAATCTAAAACTTTGTGAAAATAGAATGAAACCTTAAGGAATATAGGGTTTACTTTGCTTAAGAAAAGGATTGGGTTAACCTATATGTTTTATCTATTTTTGGATTAAGTGCATTTAATAGGATAAAATTGTAGAAAATTCAAATCGCATGAGATATAACATTCATATACAAATATGAGTGTAATTAGTAGAGTTCTATTGATTTATAACAACTTACTATTTATGAAAACACTAAAAGGATTGAGTACTTAGTTTTTTTTTTAAGTATAGGTATGTGATAGGGTAAAATCATCAACATCTATGAAGAAGGGCCATGTGAATGCTCAAGTGTGGAAATAGAGTGTTTGCACTTGTTAGGATAGGTTCGCACTTCTTAAATTCTTTTGGTAATGCAAAACTGTCTGTTGGAGTGTGTAACTATTTATGTTTATTGTGTTGATTATGTGATTATTTCACTCATTGTGCATGTATCTTCTAGTGCTTTATATATATTCAAATATTTATGATCTAGTGCGAAAAACTCTATTTTCTTTTTCCTTGCTTCAAAATCCTAGTTATTTGTCTTGTAAGATGAAGTCACTGTGAACAGGAAAAATAAGTGAAAGGGATGGGTTAAGCTGACATCAGGCACCCCCTATGGATAATATTTCCCTATGCATCCAATACTCTAAATAGGGAAGTCAAACTTAACATAGTTATCCCACCTAGCCAAGTGTGTACAATAGTGTAATACTAACATGCAATGCAATCCTGTGTATGGATTTCAACACTCGAAACCTATGATTTGACCTTGCACTGGTATTCAGACTTAGTTTAGGACTTACTCTTTTAAGGGTTTTTAATTTTTTAAATTTTGTGATAGTTCCTCGTAATGTTTAGAGTGATTTTCAATGATAAATGGATAAGTTCTCGATGTCAATAAGCTTAGGCTTGATTTGCTTATATACTCGAATCTTTGGGTAATTTCCTTTGAATCAACATGTAGAATGTATGGTTTGACCCATATGGAGAATTTAAATTTGGGAAAATGATCGTTAAAGGGCTTGCAAACAAATTTGGTCCATGTGGAGATATCCATAGTGTGACACTATCTAAGGAAGTGTGACCCTATCTAGAGAATAGGAATAATTGTCAGAGATCAGAAGACAATTAGAGAATGATATTAAGTTGTTTAGACAAAGACTAAGAAAATATTATGTAAAAATAGCAAAAAATTGGGAAGGCCAAGCGCATGATATATGGATGAATGACTAAGGAAAAATGTGAACAAGAGTTTTGTATGCACGCATAAGTTAGGTATGTTAAAGATTGGTCAAATATGGCATTGCCAAGTTTTTAATACCAAATATGAGTGTTTATAGACCTATATATACAATAAAATACAATTCTAAAGATGTCCCAATGTTGAATTTATAAATTTAAAGTATCATTTGAATGATTAATAATCAATAGTTATGAAAAAGTAAGCAAGAAGACTAAAATGAATACCATTAGGCATTGCAGTTGAATTACGAGATTGGAAACATAGTCTAAAACTAGCACAAAATATCTCTTGAGAAATTGACTACAATATGGAAAATGAAAAAAATGATAGACTCTTGATTATGACCCAGTCAAAATCATGAAATGGTCGATTTTGACCCAAAAAATTGACCCGAATATATGATTCTGACCCATGTTTATTTGAAGGTTTTGTAACTTTCTAAGTCACTTTGTAAAATAATGATGATTAGGATACTAACTTTGCTTTGCATAATTGACAAAATTCCTTGATTTGCTTCTTCTTTAACTTTGAGCTTAATCTCCATAGTGTTGCAAGAGGAATAAAATGTGCAATTTAGTTAGCTTTGGCAACGTTTTGAGGTTTTGCAACTACGTATCCCACATACTTGAAATTAAGGCTCTATGTAGTTCTAGTGATTGTGAGTAAATCCCAACCCAAATGAGATAAATGACTCCACCTCCTTTCTCGAGATAATCAAATGCAACTATATGCTTAGTTATGACCTTTTCTTGGCACAAATGTGATGGCACAAGATTTTGAATTATATTGATACAATGTATACTCAATGTGTAAGCTCCTTGGCTAAATGTGCAAAACTCTTGATAAGACTTAATGATTGTATGCGAAAGACTTGGCTTGTTAGAGATCCATATGATAAGAGACTTTGATATCACATGATTCATTGATATCAAATGACTTATAATGTATTTGTATATATAGGCCTCCTCAAGACACTTTGCACATGGGCTGACCCTATAAAATAATGATAAGCGATAATTAAGGTGCATCAAATCAAGGCAAGGTAGAAAGGACTCATACAAAGATGAGGGTCAGTATTGGTAAACCATCGATTCTAATTCAAAGGGGACAATAACTTAAAACATAAACAAGGTTGAACAAAGGATGACTAATTAAGATGCTAGTGTTGACAATTGATAGTTTTGAGGTGTTCATGAGGAAATCTAGATGAATAAAGATCGAAGGGAGTCTAATGTGGGATAAAAGTGTCAAAAATGGTAAAATGTACACAAATAAATCAAGTGTGGTAAAGCATGACAAACACACCGTGAAAAAGAGTCTTGTACCAAAATTAGATGTTTATAATCATATATAAATATACAAGTGATTACATTCATTTGATCATTAAGCATAATTGAGTGCTATGCTCATGGAGAAATTTACTGGAGTTATTTCTATTATGCAATATTTTTTCATCAATATCTTTGTATACTTTGATGGGTCTAAAAAATTAGAAGGGGACAATATTGGGTTAATTGTCAACTCTAGATGATCATGCCTCCAAACCAAACCCTCATCTATTTCAGAATCACATATTTCAAGAGGACAAGAGTTGAAACACATAAAATTAGGGAAGGAGGTGAAAGAACAAAAACAGGTGAACGAATTTGACATATTATTTCACAAGTATCAGTCTTTGTGATAGTCAGCCAAGAACATCCATAGGTTTTAACATCGTCCTCTGATCATATCTAGATCTAGTAGCAACAGATAACACAATTTCAAAATCACGTAACCAATTTAGATTACGATGATAGATTCAACAACAAACACTTTAAAAAACTAAAATATATACATGGAGATATACTGTGAAAGAGGAATCTAAATAGGGTTAGTTCGATCATTAGTGAATACAAATAAAAATTGATTTGATGAAAATAACACCCTAAGTATATTCATTATATTCAAGCAAGACCGAGCAAAAGATGAATCAAATAAAAGATAAAACATAAATGTTCTATACCTTCCTTGAAAGACCTCATTTTCTTTCTAGTTCGACTAGGTATGTGCTCAGACTATAAAACTAAAGGTCTTTGGTGATGTCTAATCCACATGCAGGCAACATCTCCCCTTGTCTACACTTGATTTGGCTTGAGAATTGCAAAGCTCCTTAGATATTTTGGCAGAGTAAGTTTAGGTTCAATAAGATTGTCTATAATGGAGGGGGGATTAAATTTATAGACTTGTTGAATCAATGAGGACCATCCATCTTGATCTCCAAAATAGAGGGCTAGGAATGAGTCCTCACCATCATCAATGTTGGAGGTTGGAAATGTAAGAGATTCCATTTAAAGAATTCTGGAGTGTGGAAGAGATTTGGAAGTAAAGTGAAATCATGACCCCTTTTGGAGTGTGTCAAAAGGGTGTAAGGAGGAGGAGTGTGTAAGGTGCAAGAGAGTGTAAGAGCTTGATTCCACACCTCTCTTTTTCTATTGACTTTCCTATGTGATGTCACCAAAAGGAGGTAATATTACCCTTTTGATTTTAGATAAATATGGATATTCCAAAAGTTATGGAAAATTCCATTAGGGGTAGATTAGGTTAATTAACAATTAGAAAAAAAGTGATTTGATGAGGTTGAAAGTATTAATATAAGACTAATTAATATCAACACGCAATTTCTAATTTTAAGTGTCTACACCTATCATCAACAAATTATAGGACCCTTCACTTTAAGGGATAATCAGTTATTATTTGCGAGATAGCTAGTTATGTTAATTAATAATATAACTAGTTTTTGTATTAATTATTATCCTAATAAAAAATATAATTCAACTAAAGTTCTAGTTCATTGTTTCTATAATTATATGTTATCTCTTGATAATATATTAAAGGATGATTAATAACATTTTCCAAAAGTCTTATATTACCATAATGAAGTGTGAAAGCTTCATATCTTGAAACTAAAAACCTTTATCTATTGAGGGGTTATTTAAGCATTTTCTCATGATAACCTTAGATCTTTAATTAAACATTATTTATTGTGTATGCATATTCTATGATGCAATGCTTCAGGAGCAATTTGTTTACATGTATAAACAACCCTGTCTTACCACAATGACCATCCTCCTAATACAAAAGGCCGACCATACGACAACCATAAAACATCTTCATTATACAACGATTAAAATTTATCATATTTTTCTCAATTGTAACAATAGGGAAACCCAAAATATATGGGCCATGTAACGGCTAGTCCCTACCTTTACATTAAAAATTATTTATGGTTGAATTTTTATATAAATCTGTAATGTAAGCTCAACATAACATGAATGATACACATGTATTAATCATGATTAGTTAAATCCATAATACTATTAGTTGGGGTGAAAGCTATACTATCCTTGCTTTGGCAAGGACTAAGCAAATGCTTGTAAGCTTTTATAGTTTGTCAACTCATTAAAAATTAAATTCAAATGTAACCTCCATCTAGTTTAATAGTTAAAAAATGCGGTGATCTTAACTTGAAATAAGGTAGATGAAATTATACATGTATTGGACTAAATGTGACAATAATAACTATATTTGAAGTGATTGGGAGAATCATTGAAATGTAGAGAAGCTACATTCAAAGGTATTGGACAATTGTTGGATGATAGGTACGTAGGCTTCCACATATGATTATACTAGTATAATTTTGTATTAGTTATAGGTAAATTTTATAGTATTCATGAGTTTTGAGAAGTTAATGATCACATAATAATGGAACATTAGTCAACATCAACTAGATATGCACTATTGAATGGTAAATATGTCAGATCAAGATTCCTACTAAAAATTAAAATCACGTGCATTAACTAGATATTCACGTTGTCCATCTGTCTTGCCATCTAGGTAATGTAGTGAAATGATATTCGTTCACATTTATAGTATGAACATTCTATAAGTTACGATAAAGTCACTAAGTACATGTACAAAATTCTTGTGTACTTCGAGATTGCTAACTCAATTCAAGAAAACTATTTTTAAATATTCAAGTTTGGATTTTTAAACCTTTTTTTTATAATTACTAATTTTGGTGGGATCCTTACCCTATATTGATAAGTGATTACACAAACAAGCCAAGCAAAACCACTGTGGCCCAAGAAGAACCAGTCACAATAAATGATCACAAGGCCACAAGTAAATTAAACAACATCTTCAACTACCACTCAAAAACCAACACTAGAAATAATGCCATCAGTTAGTGGAGAAATAGTCTAAGAGATTAATTGTCTTGCCATTTTTACCTCTTTTATTTTTTACCTCTTGCCACTTTCCTTGTTTGGGATTCACCACAGCAATTTACTTATCTGGATTATGGAATTCTGAATTAATATTTCCAAATACCTCTTTGTCTGAATTAAAATTTTTAGACTCATATCCTCTCTTCACTCCCCCTATTTACCTTTTTAAGGGAATATTTTGAATAATTTATGTTACCCCCTCATTACACATTGCTTCTTTGACTGAAGTAGTTTGTTCTCTTCCCTTGTTTTCTCCTAGATCTGCATTTTCTTGAAATTCTGAATCTTCAAAATAGTCTTTAGCAACTACTGATAGATTAGGCGCACTCCATTTCCTAGAGGAGACTTCTCCCCCTTTTTCTTCCCTACTTGAAATCACCCCTAAGGACAAGAAACACGAATATGGCCTGGTACTTTGCAATTATGACATCTAAATGCAATATTCTCATAATCAAGTGCTTGAACATGAAGAACTTTTCCATATTTCAAAATGATTTTTTCTAGAACCCCTTTGCTCAGATCGATCTCTACACAAATTATAACGAAGGCGCACAAGCCTGCAATAAAAGCATTACCTATTTCCTCATAAGCATGCCAAAAATGCAAGGGTAGATTAGGGAGACATACCCAAACTGGCATCTTTGTTATTGAGAGAGTGTTAGGATCAAACTCTAGAAACTAAAGAGTAATAAATACACCTGCATTGCCCCAAAACCAAGGGCCTTCCGATAAACATTTATGATAATCTTGCTAATTGCGAAAGTGTATAACAAATAAACCTTTAAAACACAAAGAAATTTCGCATTGCTTAGACTAAGTCTCATAAACCCATTGATATAATGCAATCAAAGAAGACCACATGCCATTGAATCTGCATATAACTACATCCTTTACAAATGTATGAAAATAATCATCCACTTCCTCATTAAAAATTTCCATGGAAGGTAGCTCATTTGCTTGTTCAATAATATAGGCTTGAGGAAGAGGAAGACACTTTACAAATTTTGCCTTAGAAGCAACATTTCTCACTACATCTTTGAAAGTCGCAGGTTTGTGGGGAGACGCTTGTTTCAACCCTTCCACTTCTCCCCACAATCTTGAAGCCATGGAGATGAATGAGTCTTTTACTAAATGATAATAAGACAACAATAAATAACCATGTAGATTTTTGCCCTACCAAACATTGAAACTCCACTGGTACCCCTAAGATAACCTCTAACTCTATTTTAAATCCAACATAGAATTTGACCCTATCACCTAAATGCATTTTGTTGATCCTGAAATAGAATGCACCAATAATTGGAATCTTGGTTTATCCACCTTTGGATTTTTTTGATCAAACATTTTGTCAAACACATTATAGTCATCCTTTATAATCTCAGGTTTAGACTTCTCATTCCTTGAAGGTGTTAATCTTTGAAACATTTTTTCAAACAAACCTATTTCCTCACCAACGTCCAATGCACTTGTTAATCTTTCACTCCTAACCAGTTTGCCATTCGATCCCTCATCCAAACACTTGGCTCCTCCATAAACCATCGGAACCCTAACATTGATTATAAATTTTGTCCCAGTCACTGATGTTTCTCCATTCCTAGGCCACTTTTTCTACCATTCTTTAGTAACCTATAAAAAACGTTGAAACCCCCAAATGTCAATCCTATCCTACCAATTGCGAGCCTTTACTTGCTGTGAAAAATGATGTTCCCCACACAAAAACATTGACTCCTTCCTTGCAAAGATTTCCCCTGCTTCTCCTGCCTCTTGTCTCGCCATTGCCTCCTGTCAAACCTAAGTTGTCCGCCCATCACTCCCTCCCAAATTCTCCTAGATCTTAGTAGTGCCTATATTTTTAGTAAATCATACATAATACTAGGTTTTTTACTTTACCTTGTCTTACTATTTTTTTGCCAGTCTGAGATATAATCGGGGGCCCAAATCCCCATGTGATTTATTAACCAATTGAATACCATTTGTATACCAGATATTACCAAATGTTTACCAACTATGTCTAAAAATGGTCACTACTACCCTTGAGAATAACTAACAACCATTAATGAACCTACCTTGTCTTACTCTTGGTTTGGTAGTTTCAGAAAGTATTATTTTATAACAAATTGTGTAAAGGGTGTTATGCTTTTGATCGTTAAAAGAGTCAAGGAAAAAAATGTTTAAATAATTGAAATGAAAGAATAAAAGATAAGTTTGTCTTATAAAAGAATTTCGAGCAAAAATATAAGGCTTCTTTAGGAAAAATCTTATGTAAATAGATATAAAAGGCACCATTCATTCCTTAAATGATGTAAGCAATTTTTTATTGTATCTACTAATTTCACCATTCAAATCGTCGAAGAAATTGAGACTATCTTTGTGTACATAAAAATTTAAACTAATGTCCTCCTTCATATCCATATGTTATTGAGAGAGTGAATTTAGGTGTACAATTTATGGTAAACCAAAATTTATATGATGTCAAATATAATATAATAAATAACATTATTTAAAAATGTATTATTATAAGAGATATTTTACTGCTACTTGAATGTAGAGGAATATGTTTAAATAATACTCTAAATAATATTTAGAAAAAAAGTTAATATTTAGAAAATAGATTTTAAATAATATATTTATATAATAAATTTTAAGTAAAATATATATATTTGTGATTATAATATGTATTTCAATTTTTTTAATTAAACGAAAAAGACAAATAATTGAAAAGTGATTACAAAGCCGGGACTGCCAAAAAAAAATTATGCCCACCAAAACTATCGCGAGGTAGCGGCGTCTCCGAGCTGTGGGGTGAGAGATATATATGTCGTTGTTTCATTTATCCTTCCATTCTTAACCCTAGACAAATTTTCAACGGGAGTGCGACACTCATTTTCATCGAGGGCAGGGCAGGGCTTTGCTATGCTATGTCGGCCGAGGAAGAATTGAGCCTCGATCAAATTCCTTACATCTTTCAGCTGAATATTTTTATTACAGTTATTGAAGGAGTCAACCCCAGCAATAGTTGCAGACATCTGCTAATCTTCTAAAACCCTTGAAAAAGAGGTTTGCGCTGTTTATCAGCGGCTGTACAAAAACATCGAAGTTTGCGAGGTAATCACCTTTTATTTTTCTGTTGCTTTGCTTTGTTTTGTTTTCGAACCTTACACACGTCTCTACTCGTTAATAACAAAAAATTTGATAATAAAACAAAAGCACTAAGCATATTTTTAAAGTCTCGTGGTCATTATTGCTCGAGGGCGTTCCGAATATATTGTTGTCTTTCGGTGGTCTGCTCTGTTGCAGCAGCAGGTATAATCATGGATCCTATTTACACTAGGTAAAGGTATAAAGATGGGTCTGCTCTGTTGCAGTCGCTAATTTGACATACGAGGCCCCTTTGTGGAAGAGCAAAAGGTGTAGGTGTTTTCTTTCCATTTACCTTATATAAATTTATTTCCACTCACCAGATACAAATTTCTTTACGTTTACCTTGTGTATTGTTCAAATGTTTTACCCTCATGAACCGTCTCAGTCCATCCTCTCTAGGAGTGCTAGAGCAGAATAGAACCTGCAACCTCTTTTGTGGCATTTGGATGCCTTAATACAGATTATGATGTTTAATTTAGAGAAGAATGGGTGCAACTTTCTTTTCCATTTTGAGGGGTAGATGCGATATCTAGCTGGAAAGAATAGAGAGGATGAGCTACAGTTTCTATCCAATGATTTTGAAGCCAGGGAAAGAAGCAAAGCTCACGTTCTGAGCATGGTATGCTCTCTCTTAGATTGCTTTTTTTGATTGGCAGATAATGAAACTTCAGCTGTGCTTTTAGAAGTTTCTCCTTTGTTAACTTGCCTATTATTTTTGATTTTAAGCTGGTTAGAGGCCAGGCTCCAGGCTCAAATGCAAGCCCACACATATTAGCTGCCCAAGCCCCAACATTCTCTATGTATGACCTTTAGGGTGGAGGTAGATTAGCGAAAGTCCATTTACTTTTGAGTTTGGTCATAAAATTAAAACCTAAGGGGTGCAATTTGAGATTATGTATCTACGTGCCTGTGTGAATGTGCGTGTGTGCTGGTTGTTGTAAAATCATTTGTGACGGCGAACTGCCTTTTAAGGTTTCACTCCCACTTGTCCTCTAGTGGGCCTAGTGCAATTTCTGATTGATTTTGCAGCTAGCATTTTTATGAGTCTTTATTTTAAAGTTAAATTATACATATCAAACACTTTTAGTCATAAATTATTTTCTTTGATTTTCTACAAATGTGTGATATATATTTAATATTGATAAATTTTATCAACATTTCCACCAGTCTCATCACAATACCTTGAGCAAATCAAACTCCGCTTCAACATTTTGCCTGGGCCTTGCAAAATGTTTTAGCAGATCTTGTCAAGCTTGGTGAAATATTAACACAGATAACATATTCTGGTCTAAGTATAGTGAAACAAACAGTTTTTGGTGCAATAATCAAGTGATTATGAAAATGATTCTTTTGCTTTCCATGCTAATGCAAAAGATTGATTATTTTTATCAACATTTCCACCAGTCTTATCACGATACTTTGAGCAAATCAAACTCCGCTTCAACATTCTGCCTGGGCCTTACAAAATGTTTTAGCAGATCTTGTCAAAGTTGGTGAAATATTAACACAGATAACATATTCTGGTCTAAGTATAGTAAAACAAACAGTTTTTGGTGCAATAATCAAGTGATTTTGAAAATGATTCTTTCGCTTTCCATGCTAATGCAAAAGATTGACTAATTTTATCAACATTTCCACCAGTCTTATCACAATACCTTGAGCAAGTCAAACTCCGCTTCAACATTCTGCATGGGTCTTGCAAAATGTTTTAGCAGATCTTGTCAAAGTTGGTGAAACATTAACACAGATAACATTTTCTGGTCCAAGTATATTGAAACAAACAGTTTTTGGCACAATACTTAAGTGACTTTGAAAATGATTCTTTTGCTTTCCATGCTAATGCAAACTGAATTATCAGAAAATCTTCAGTCTAGATACTGGCCAGTTAAAATGCAAAGAACAATGATGATTGTCTACATTTTTAGTCGATGTTTTTTTTTTGATTTTTAATTTATGTAAAGCTTTATATCATAAATTATGCACATGGATAATTGTAATCTTTACAACTTTTACTTTTAGTGTCATATTTGGCATTTTCCTCCCTATTTAAAAAAATTATTCATAGCAGAAGATTTTTAGTTCATTATCTGTTTTTATGGAACTCTGTTTCTAGTTTGTCTGTTTTGAATCTTGAAATCTAATTTCACTTGTAATTGTCATTTTAGCTTGTTGCGGGCCACTGGGCAGCGTCAAATGGATTAGATGTAGCACCAGTCTTTGAGATTCTAGTTGACAATTGCCTGGATCACAATATATCATTTGCCTGGTGTTTCTCACTTTATAGAAGGATTTGAAGATGGCTACAAAGGTTGAGCAGACATCACTTCTTGAACGACACTGTAACCAATCTACGGCATCACCTGTCACAACACCAGTAGCAGCAGCAAATAGTCAAAAAATATCTATGCGTGCTGTAAAAGCAGGAGTTAGCTTTGTTATTCCTAAAAATAAGTTGTCAGGAGCCCTTGTTCCAGTGGTTCGTGGCAGTGGAAAATCAGATAAAAATGATTCTAAAAAAGATGAGGAGGTCAAGCAGCCACTCAGAAAAACAAAATGGGGTATTGATTTGACGCAAGATGCGGCTGTGAGAAGAGGAAGGGCTTTGGCCTATCAGGTGGCAAATCAAGCTATGAAATCATTGATTGTGTTTTAGGATTTAGCTGGTGAATAATAATTTACTTTAGACACATTACAACTATCAATATGAGCTTATGGCGATTGAAATACCTGAAATGATTGTGCATGTTTTCCTGTTATATTGGTCATTATGCAACATCTGAAGTTCTGGTCTTGTTCTTGTTTATTCATTTGTTTCATTTATATTTCCTATTATCTATTTTTTCTTAATCCTAAAGATCCTCATTACCGTTGATGTTTTGCCCCTTGTCCTGAGCCATATAAGAATAAAAAAAATTATCCTCCAGGCTACATCCAACTTATATTTATCTAGTGGGCCATAAAATAGTTAGTATTTCCCTGTGATTTTCTCACATGGAAGCCTTCCCATTCCAGGTGGCATTAAGTGATATTACTGCCTGTCTGGTGGTACAAATTTTGAGCAGACTCGTGCGGAGCAAATAGCTGCACTATTGGAGTTGGGCAACCTGGAGGTTGACCCTGATGAAGC
Source organism: Torreya grandis (assembly GCA_037957365.1). NCBI lineage: Eukaryota > Viridiplantae > Streptophyta > Pinopsida > Cupressales > Taxaceae > Torreya > Torreya grandis. The sequence goes on from JARHVA010000323.1 coordinate 4,933,037, forward strand.
TACAAGATCACCATCACCTCCACCGATATATGATTCATCTGGTCAAAGAACAAACACTAGAGAGGTGAATACAATCAGTTATAAATTTTATAACTTAAAAACAGTATCACTTGAGTATCACAAGGTTTAAATTAACATGTTTGATGCCAAGACATTGCCTATTTACTGTTGGGTCTGAAATAAATACAGGCAAGGAAGCGAGCACAGTTGGACTTGGAAAGATGTGAAGCTATTGGTACTTTTAACTTTTATATAGCTCTCAAATTTGTTGAATTTTGTAAAGATTATGCCAGTTGTGTCATTGTAAATTAATACTCTGCGACTTTTGTAGGTGAATGTATGCGCTTGAATCCTAATTACAAACCTCCAGCAGGTTACAGGCCTGTTTGCAGAGAGGCAAAGATTTATATTCCAGTAAGTTATATGGAAACACATGTAGGAAAAATTGTGAGAATATTCCTTAGGAGTTCTCTTTTTTCTAAAACCTCGTCGAGCAATTTTGGATATTATTTCTTGTTAGTAATCAGCAAATGGTCAAGAATGGCTGAAGATTATTTGCTACAAATTTATAGAGAAATAAATGTTTTAGACTAGGTAGCAGGTGATATTGAAGGGAAGAGGATTTGTCTCCAAAAGTCTCACTGGGAAGCAGATGTGATTTTTTGTTTTGTTTTGTTTTTGTTTGGTTAGGAGTACGTGCATCTTTGATTGGAAATTCACATACATGTCAGCAGTAAATAGTTTGTAGCCTTTCATAAATGATGCAGTAAGAGGGGTATTTTTACCTTTTTTGCTTGTTAGTATCAATACTCATCCAGCTATTCTAGACTTTGTGCTGGATGCTAACAAATAGGTACTTCTGATGCGAATTATGGAGGTATCTAGCCTCTTCAAAAATGGGTTTTTTCATTGAAAAACTTTTTATATTGTTTTTTAATAAAATGTAATAGTACCTAAAATAAAATAGGAATCTGCAATGATGTAGTCAACAGAAGAGGTCGCAAGGCTGATGAAGAAGACGTTATGATGTAGACTTAACCATAAAATGCTGGGAGGTTGGCTACCATAGCATGCCAGATCATGGCCATCTTCATTCAGTGTAGTGACTTCGGTTGCCTTATCTTCTTTTTGGGAGAGGATTTTGGAACCGTAGTAGACTTGCTCCTGTGTCTTAGTTGCGTCAAGCTGAGGTGAAGGTGATTGCTCACTACCCCTGCGGTCTACTACTCAAAATCACCCTGAGCTCTCCAAGTTTCTTCTACAGCTAGAATATAAAGATCCACATTTCATTTTCTCTTGCAGGGAGTGGATTATTGGGATTTCCTCTCATTTCTTCCAATCTATCCATGGAGGGATCTTCTGGTTGGCCCTCATCCTGATTTGATTGAAAGGATGGAATGGATCATAGCAAATGTCCAAATCTGCTTCTTGCATTTGCTTGGCCTTTGATTTTTCAACCACAATTTTCCATTCCCATTAATCCGTTAGTGCACACGTACAAGGAGGCTCGTCTTGTATCTCTCTCTTCTCAACATTCCTTCCAGCTCTAACTCTACCTTTGAAGAGGTAGATGCCTCTAAAGTCTGGTCTAGGTTGATATTAGAGGAGTGAATGGGTTTTTTCATTGGCTTGGCTTTTGATTTCTCTGCCACAATTATTCATTTGTGTTCATCCACCGGTGCAGCTACAGGAGAAGCTGTCTAAACTCGCTCTTCTCAATGCTTCCTTGAGATTTGCTGAAGAGGAAGAATCTTCTATTTGGTTCTTCAGAGGGGAGTGTCCCAAATTTCCTGCTTCAAAGTGGAGATTAGATCCAAGTGTGATGTTTTTGTTGCCCCCTTGTTGCTCTCAGTCAAGGATCTGATGTTTAATAGAAGCTAGCATCATATTTTTCAGGTCCATATGTATGCATGTTCTAGCACAATTTAGGTTCTCCGGATTAGTTGTAGGTTCAGAAGTCACAAGTGCCCAGAGTTTCATCTATTTGATGAAAATTGTCCTTGTGCCAAAACTGTAGAGTCTAGACGTAAATTGGGAAGGTGAATTCAAATCGAAGCTGTCGACATTGTCTCATTGAATGCGTTGAAGGCCACAATATTGAGCTTCATGAATAAACTCTCTTACTGTCATACAGGCCCATTGTCGGAGACTGTAAAGTAGCCCTGGGGCAATAACACAATCCCTGCACTATGCAACACCTTGGAATTCTTCAATATCCATCTCCTTATAATCTCTGCCAGCAATCAATGCCTAATAAACAACATATCAGGGCCCTATCATTTAGAGAGAGAATTTTATCGGGTAGTCTCTTTAAACTCTCTTACTGTCATACAGGGCCATTCTCAGAGACTGTAAAGTAGCCCTGGGGCAATAACACAATCCCTGCACTATGCAACACCTTGGTATTCTTCAATATCCATATCTTTATAATCTCTGCCAGCAATCAATGCCTAATAAACAACATATCAGGGCCCTATCATTTAGAGAGAGAATTTTCTTGGGTAGGCTCTTGCTTCAGAGTTATCATCCGAGTGTCATTAGAGAAGGAGCTGGCTTCTCCCTTCCCACATCCTTCTTCATCCTCTTGGAATACCAATCGCTTGGTGAAATCCTAAGCTTTAACATTGATTCATGGTCTCCTTTTAGTGCAGTCAAAGCAAAAACGTGAAGCAATATCCAGAATAAAATTGTCTCCCAGCAGTGAGCAACAATCGGTATGCAATGTCAGCAGCCAAAGACACAGGTGTACTAATTTATGCTTCTCCCGTGATTCTTCAATAAGACGGGTTCATGAAAATTATCTACTGAAAAAATCTGAACTTTTCTAGAAAGTTTTCTGAAAAAACAATATCTACTTTCAGAACAATTATGCAGCCTGCAATTTTGTATCAAATGAAAGCATTTGTCTTGTGATTAGAAAAGAGTCCCTTTGCCCAAATGTTGATATTTGCCTCTGGTCATATTTGCGTCTATTGACCATATATACCATATGTGAAATCAAATCTTTAATACTGCTCCGGGCGTGCATTTATTTGGACCAATATGGCTTTGGATATTTTAGTTTGGATCAGGTATGTTCCCGATTTTTTGATTGCCCTTGGAGGTGATGGTGGGTTCTCATTATAGAACAGGTTATGTTATTTTTTGTCAACATACGATTGGTTTTTACAGTGGACATAAATAACTTGTTATTAATTTAGCTGAATGTTGTAAGAAGTAGCCATAATTTACTGTTTACAGTCTAATAGATTTTTTTCGTTCTTAGCCAGCCAACATATGCAATTACAAATATCAAAAACTCTTTTATTTGTTAAAGATAATTATGGTTAAGGAACTTAGACCCGTAAAAGTTAGTGAAAATATTAGTCAACGGTTAATATGCTACTCATCGAATCTGGAACCCAAGAAATGAATGAAAGGAGAATCAACCTGTCATGGCCTAAATTCTCACTACCTTTTTGCCTCTCTTTCTTTTGTAAAATATCATATGCTGACCAAATAAAAGGAGAAACCCAAAAAGTTAACTACTTATCTAATCTATAGGTTCTCATATTGACTGCCAGTCTCCATTGATGCATTACTTTATATTACATTAGACAGGAAAAAACTGGAGCTAGGAAATATTAACAGGGTCATCACGCTATTATCTTCTCCTCGCCCTTTTGTTTTCAGAATAGGAAAAAAGAACCAAATATGACGGGCACACACCCCAGTATGTATTTTACTTCCATTTCTATCTTCCACTTTATGCTTTCTAAACTCCCATTAAAAAACATAGAGAAAGGAAAAATTGAAAACTCCATACCCATGACTTCTCAGAAAATAAATGTCTTTTCACAAAAAAACCCAAATCAAAGCAATCAAACATCCCAATTATTTAAATTGTCCTTTCATTAGCAGTTGAAGTTTCATGAAGATAATTATAGAGCAGCCTTAGGTTTGGTCCTACAAGGATTTGCAAATTACCATGGTTAATCCCTTAACTGGCTTATAAGTCGATAATTTTGGTATTGCATATTTACATTTGCTTCATATTTTCTATTATTTCAACATCATCCTCTGAACCCAGCAAACAAGTGTTTGGTAAAATTGCTGCAGAAGATGATTTTAGACCTAGCCGAGCAGCAATCTCTTTATCATCTGCACCAAGAGTGAAGGCCATCCATAATAATGTGTGCATAGTAGCTATTCTCATCTCTAGTGAACTGAACCGCTTGTTCAATATCAGAATGATCTTCTTGTAGAAGGAAGGATCCCACAGAATTTGATAGCATGTTTGTATAAATCGGTCTGTGAGCCATTTCAAAAAATGGATTTGCCAGGGTCAAGCATCATCACTTTCACCAGGTTCTTCAAGTCATTAAGTTCAACATTATCGAATTATTTGGCTACTTTCCACATACGTTCAATCCATATGCGCATGCATGGGTTATGAATTTCATCATTGACGTATGCAGCAAAAGAGCCCTGGATGTAAGCAGCATTTTTTTTCTCCTTCTTTGCTTGCTTGCCCTTGGTTTGAACAGGAGCAAGGGGAAGTCTGTCCTCACGGTCATGAGGTTCTTACTTGCAGAAGAGGCCATGATACCCTAACAAAAACGGTGATCGTACAAAAGAATTTTGTTTTTCTTCCACTGGGAAGAGAGGAAGAGAACCAAGGCCTAGAAGCACTCGCAACCTCTTCTGGCTGATGCACGGTTATAGGTCCCTGCAGAAGCACTACACAGAGAAGCTATGGAGTAGAAATTAAAGGAGTCTTAGTTGTTTAACAAGAGTAGAAGCCTCACCATGGCGCCCCAAGCATTTCTTTAATCGCCCCAACCAGGTTCACATAGCATCACCACCTCAGAGCCCCACACCAATGCAGAATTGTAGATCAAGGAAGAGAATAGAAAGATATTTTATGAATAGTCATGTTTCCCTTTCCAGTGTGATGTTAATCTTCTCGCCACTACCCACACACCATTAAACTTAAATGACCACAACTGGTATGAATAGAAATGTACAATTTATTTGATAGTTCACGGGGTGTTTTTACTGCATTCAATCAAAACCGATTATCGCCATTTTTGGAAGTATGCAGCTGTCCGTCTGATCATTTTCCAGCTTGAGCAAAAGGGGAGCTCCATGTTCTCAATTTTATTCTGGCATTTATTATCACAGAGATATTTCTTCTGTTTTGCACCATACTCTTTCTGGAGGGCAGCTGACACTATTGAAAGTCGTGCTATTTCTTTCCAGTCATATATTCCACTTAATGAAGTAGGGGTTGATTTTCTGCAAGTTTTAGAGCGGTTTGCTCTTGAATGGGGAATTCCATATCCATATTGTCTTTAGGACTGATGCCTGGGGACCCAATAGAAACTTAAATTTTGAAAGAATTCTTCCCAGATTTTCCGTGCATAGGAGTGATGGAGTAAGATATGGCTCCATGCTTCTGCATTTTTATGAGAAAGTGGCAAAATGGAAACCCCATGACAACCTGTGATCATCAGTGTATCATAAGTCAGAATTCTTTCTTTTGCTGAAATTCAGATCTTACTAAATGGGAAAATGGATAAGTCTCTAATTTGCATCTTTGAGAGCAGTCCTATAAATTCTGCTCCAGCAGTTTCTTGTCCTGAAGGGCCTCCTTAACAAATTATTCTGTCTGCCTCCGAATGAGAGGGAACTGGGACAATTGGGAGCTTTATAATGTCTGGGAGCCAAACCAGCCTTTCCAATGCTTAAAACCATCAGATTCAGATATATAATCCTTGAAGTCTGCTTCTTAGATCAAGGAGGATCCTTCTAGTGAAGAGTCTTTCCAGAAGTCTGTCATAACTAAATCTCCAACTTGCCATCTTATAAGTGGGGATACAATTGCCTGCGGGATTTCATAAAGTTCCAAATAGCTGATCCATTAGGAAGGGGGTCTTGAATAAAAATTCTTATTACAAGAGATTTGTTCATTTCTTCTGAAGATTGTAGTCCAAGTCTCCCCAGGCTTTAGGCAGGCACAACTTTTTCCATGCAATTGAGCAGATCTTTCTTTTCTCTTTAGTGCCATTCCATTAGAAGTTCCTTTGTATGGATTTTAGACTCTTCAAAATTTACTTGGGGATTTGAACAAAGATGTCAAATATGTATGAACCTCCTGTAATGAAGCTTGAATTAGTTGGGCTCTCCCAATAAGAGTAAGCCATTTACCCTTCTACGAGGCCAAATTATGAGATGTTCTTCCACTCATTAGAGGCATATTCATGTATGAAATTGGAAGGTTTCTAATTCCAAACCCCACAGTGTTCTTAATAAGAGATGGCAGATTCATATTTACATTCAAGAAGTAAATTCTTGATAATGAAATATTAATCTTCTGGTCATCAGCCTGTTCTTATTTTGACAGCACATCTTATAGCTTTCTTATCTCCTGTAGATTTTGCTCCCTTGCCATCAAGGTGTCATCTACAAACTTAGGTGGGAGACTGCATTTAAATTAGAGATCACCTGGATGAACTTTAATTCTCCATCAGAAACCATTTTTCCCACAGCTCTGCCTAGGGCCTCAGCGAGTATGATAAAGAGATAAAGGGGGATCGGATTTCCTTGTCTCATGCCCCGAGAAGAATGGAAAAAACCAGCTGGTGCTTCATTTATTAGGACTGAGAAAGTTGGAGTTGATATACAGCTCCAGATCCATTGTCTCTGTTTTTTTAAGAGTCCAAAATTTTTGAGAACTTTGATCAAGAGAGCAATTCATTTAATCATCAACTTTATTCATGTTGAGCTTTGCCAACACACCTGGTCTCTTTCTATGTTGAATTGAGTGGATAGTGTCATGGGCCTCTAGGAGTCAAAGTATTCAGCGCCCCCTTTTTAGGTTCAACATGCATTCAGTGCCTCCACTTCTTTGGATATAAAGTGCCTATGTCTTTTCAAGAATCCAGTCTGAAAACTATTAGGTCCAGGTCCAGGGGCCTTGTCTTCTCCCAGACTGAAGACTGCCTTGTTTGTTATGATTTTTGGGATCTTAGCCAAAATCTCTCTTTGAGATTGACTTCTATCCTCAGTATCTTCAGTTAGCAATTTTGTGTAGATCTCAACAACCAAGTCTCTAATCTTATTATTATTGCCAATATTCCTACTTTGCAGAGATATGATTCAATCAATTCTTTTCCTGTTTCTTCTTGTGACTGTAGAGAGATGAAATAACTTAGTGATTCTCTCCCATTCGGTGAGCCACTGTATCCTAGATTTTTGTTTCCAACAAGTCTCTTCCATTCTAAGCACTTGATGAAGTTCAAATAGTAGCCCCTTTTCTTTTTAGTCATCTCATTTAAACCAGAGCTCATTATGGTGGATTGGACTTTTTGAAGTTCTTCAGTTATCTGTTTCTTATTTTGAAATATGTCCCCAGGTTTGATCCTATTCCATTTTCTTGCCTCTTGTTTAATATAGAGGAGTTTTTTTATAGAATACAGCTTCTATTTACCTTGACCGGGAAGTTCTACCATTCCTTTACTTTTTCCTCAAGGGTTGGATCTTGCATCCACATGAACTCAAATGGAATGGGGATTTCTTGGGTGTACTGTATTTATCCCCGATTAGAGTCACTGCCCATCAGAACGCAATGGTATCACTTTAGAGGTGTTTTTGTGAGCCATGCCTAATATTTGGAAGCATAGCATCCTGAAGGGAAGGCATTCATGATCAAGGTTCTGCCTTTACACATATTGATGAGCATATCTTGTTAGCCTCAGGGATTGACTTGGAGAGACTTACTTTGAGACATATCCTGGCATAAGTGGAGAGTTCCTTGCATCTGGTAGCCTCCAAGATACTGATCAGTTCCCATATCCTGGCTGCTAGGTAGCCCAAAGGTTTTCCTTCCAGTAATTCTGGTGTTAACCTGTACAATCTGACCTGCAAGGGAACTTCTTTTATTAGCTCTTTGTCAGGATTAAAAAGAGGAGTCCAAGTTCGCATATATAGACCAATTTTTTTTGTAAAACCAAAAGGACCTCCAAAAAGCTTTTCCTTCATCTTCAACTCTTTGAAAGGGAATTTGCAGCTACCATTTTGCCAGAAATGTAATATCTGGTCTGACACAGAATGGTCACATCTGTCCTATCCATTGTTTCAAGGCAACGATACTTGGCCAAAAAGTTTTCCTCCTAGTATTCTGGTGTTAACCTGTACAATCTGACCTGCAAGGGAACTTTTTTAGCTCTTCGTCAGGATTAAAAAGAGGAGTCCAAGGTTGCATGTATAGACCAATATTTTTTGTAAAACCAAAAGGACCTCCAAAAAGCTTTTCCTTCATCTTCGACTCTTTGAAAGGGAATTTGCGGCTACCCTTTTGCCAGAAATGTAATATCTGGTCCGACACAGAATGGTCACATCTGTCCTATCCATTGTTTCAAGGCAACAATATTTGGCCATGCTCCTACAAATTTACATATTAGAGCTTTTCCGGAAAGGTCTTGTGTTGCCTGAACTGGGGGTTTATTCGGGACATTGACTATGGGGGTTTCTTTTGAAACCTGGATGAAGATATCTTCCACTGAAAACTTCCCTTTCTTCTTCCTTGAGCCCTAAACCTTCCATATTTGCTAAAATATCCACTGCTTCCTGATCATCCAATCCATTCCACCTTGTGGTTTCTCATTTTTTCTGCTGAAGTCAAAGTTCATCTGCACTGTTCACTGATTGTTGCACCAGAGATGTATTCTTACCAAGAGAAGCTGCTTCTGCTTCTCAAAATTTTGACCAAATTCCTCTTCTCCATTGATTCCATCCACCTAGCTGGTTTTTTTTTTGTTCAAAAGCCCTGTCACCTTCTTCGCTGTCTTCATTTCCTCAGTTAACTCCTCCCCAACCTCAATGTCTGCTTTCGTCATTTTTCTTTTATTATCTGAACTCTTTTTGCTTCATGATCTGTAGAATATTTTGCTAAATGTGCGACTCTTCACCTTGCTCTCCATCTCAAAAATCAGTGAAGATATTATGAGTGAGAAGACATGGTAACAAAGGATAAAGTGTAGGAGATGCACACATAATATCCATTGGCATATTCAAATTGTTTTGAATATACTGTAGTAAATTTATTCAAAATCTTTCAACATATGTCATACCTTTTAAATGCTCTATAATGCTTTAAGAAAATAGGCACAAATTGTCTTCTGTATGTACAATTTAAATTGATTGGCTGCTGAGTCTAACTGACAGATATCTAGTCTTAGCCTGCCACTTTGGCTTTGTAGGCATAAGATGTTGTTAGCAGTTACAAAGATTTTTTTCCCCAGCTGCTGTGAATAATGCATATTTATTTATTTCATAAGGGCAAAAACATTAACTTTTCAACTTAGGAGCTTTTCTTTGGCATAAAGTGATTATCTAAGCAGTCACAAGAATTGATGATTATCTAAGCAGTCACAAGAATTGAGTTAGAGCCTAGAGGCTTGCAATTTGCTAGCATCTCAAGTTCCCCTATTTTTAACATGGAATCTCTTTATTGGTTAGATTCTAAAATGCCATAAGGAACGGTGTTTGAAATTGCCTCATCTTTGAAACTCAATATTCTTGTATATTTTGTATTTGGTATTGATTCAGGAAACAATTTACTTTCTTATTTTTTTTTTTTAAGGCAGAGGCACATTAGTGTTTCACTGCATTAATGTATAGTAAATTGGCAAAGCCTTTTATGAAAAATTTCTAGACTTTGGGTGATTCTACTTTACAGCAGCTGTGTATTGTATTTTGATATGATGGACAACAAATTATTCAGGTGAAGGAGTCTCTTGGACACAATTTTGTTGGCTTGATTCTAGGGCCACAAGGCAATACAAAAAAACGTCTGGAAGAAGTAGGTGCTGTTGCTAGTGCTTTCACAAAGCACATGGTTCTTGTGTTTATTTTGGTTTGTGCATAACTGAATCTCAAATGAATGGTTAAGTGACTTGGAAATATGATTCGAGGGGAATGCATTTATTTTTGTTTTCATGCTCATATTATATATTATATGATTATCAGGAAACAGGAACCAAAATTACAATCAAGGGTGGAGCAGGGGATGCTAAGGAAGGAGTGGAGGTATGTTTAGTCAAATACAATTTATCTGCATGCTGCTACTTTCATTACTATCTTCAAAGTATATCTCAAAATTACTTTTTTCAACTAATTGCATAACTTAAAAATGTCACACTTGACCTTCCTCTGTTTCTATCCGTTTACCTATTTATTCCTTTTATAAACAAAGCGGGACACATCTTGTAGTCTTTCTTAAGCTTTATAATCTTGTTCTGATATTTCTAATCGATTTGAAGATTTGTTTTATTTTATTTTGTTATACACAACTTTTTAGCATATTGAGAGTATTCCACTAAACAAAACATATGAAAAGAATATTGAGATAGAAACAGAGATCAAAATTTATTGGTAATATAGCCTTGATGAAGCTATATAAAATGTCAGTATCAGAGTATTTATTTTGTTATAACAGACAAAAAGCGCCAATTTGGATGGAAAAGAAGTTGGGAGGATAATAGAAGACTTGCATGTGCATATTTCAGCTGATACTTATGAAAAAGTTGATGCTGCTATATCACTGCTTGAATTGCTAATGACTCCAGTGGATGTAAGTCTTAGTCTTATATTAAATTTATACCAGTACTGCATGTGAGATATTGGGGGAGGAGGTATGGTTATTAAATTTACATGGGTCAAGTAGTTGGTGGGGTCATTTTGAAGATAGTTTTTGCTGTTGCTTTTGATGCTGTAATTATTTTATACTGTTCTTCAAGAGCATAAATAAATGACAGCTCACTTTTGTGTAGGGAAATATTTTGCCGGCTGGTTCAGACATTGCGTCATCTTTTGCAGATGGTTCAACAGCTACTGAACAAGGTGCACAAGTGGCAAATAGAAGCCATTCTATGCTGAATGCTGATTTAGCTCAAAATTATGTGCAACCAACATCAATACCTCCTGGGCAGCAACCAATGCATCTTGCGTGGCCATTGTCTGATGCAAGAGCTCCTGGCAACATTGCATGGCAATCATCTACATCTGTCACAGAAGCCCCTCGCAATTTATGGTCTCAACCAGGGCATTGGCATTCAATGGGTGCAAACAACAGTGCAATACAATCCCATTCTGGCCCATCTGGCCCACCAAGCACTGTTACTTATGGCATGAATAATGCAAACATGTTCATTCCTCGAATACCTCAACCAGCTTTTAATTCATTCCCTCTCTTTAGAGGAAGACCTCCTCCACCAGGTTTCAATCTTCATGCTATGCCTTTAAATGTAAGGAACCCAATGCATGGTCCTGGTAATAGACCTCGACCGCCTTTCCCTGTTCAGCAACGTCCTTTTGTGGAAATGACATTGCAAAACCGTACTGCTGTTATTAATTCTGCTACTGGACTTTTTGGTGGTCCACATCCACAGCCTGTAATGGGAGGGGCATCTCAATCTTCACAGGCTACACAGGCTACACATCATACTGGAACAAATGCGTCTCCATTACCGCGACCTTCAAACATGATAGGCAGAGGGGGAAATGGCCCTCATGTAACCCAAGGAGGAGAGTCTGCTTCTGCACATCTGCCTGTAGTACCATTTTCGTCTGTCTTACCTCCTGTGATGCCATCTCATGTTCCAGTTTCACAACCTTATAATGGGCCACAACAACAACAATTGCAGCATTCACAACCTTACAATGGGCCACAACAACAACAATTGCAGCGTACACAACCGACCAGTTTAGCAAGTCATGCAGGTACCATTGTGCAAGTTGCTTTGCAGGGTGCATCTTCAGCAGCATCACATGGAGCACATGCTGCAATGCTACCGGCAGTTGTATCTCATATGTTGCCGTCTCCTGGAGTGTCACCTGCTGCACCTCAAGGATCACATGCTTCAGTTGTGTCTGCAGTTGCATCTCCTGTATTACCATCTCCTGGATTGTTGCCAGTGGCACCCCAAGTTGCACATTCTGCAGTTGCATCTCCCATTTTAGCATCTCCTGGACTGTCTCCAGCAGCACCGCAGGCAGTACATCCTGCAGTTCCATCTCCTAGGTTGCCACCAGCAGCACCCAAAAGAGCACATGTGATAGTCCCACCTCTAGGTGCCTCTGCTGTCTCACTGTCTCCTGGACTGACTCCACCTGCACCTCGGGCAGTGCATGTTGCCTTTCCACCCCTGCTTGCTTCTCCAGTAGCACAGTCTCCTAGATTATCTCCGGCACAGCCTCAAGCGGCAGATGTTGTGGTCTCCGCTGTGGTTCCATCTCCTCCAGTGCCTCCATCTCCACCTGTGCCTCCTGTTGGTAACATTCTCAATGCTCAACCACCAACAATGACATTTATCGCACAAGGGTCTTCTGTAGGGTTAGCTTCAGTTGCACTACCAGTTATATCAGCTGCATTGACTTTAACAACACCTATTCCATCTAGAACAATGCATAGCACAGTGGCAAAGTCATCAGGATTTTCTGTGGCTGCAGTGCAGTCTAGTGGTGCAAACAGGCCTATTGTACCACCATCAGTATCTGCTGGTATGGCATATATAAGTTCTCAAGGTTCAAGTGTGCCACTGTCTCCTCCTTCCAATGCCTGGCAACCTCAACATTTGCATTCAGGAGACTTCACATTTCAACCTCTAAGATCTCAGGTGCCTTCACCACCTCCATCAATTTGGACTTCACCTTCTCGGCCTACACTTTTTGATGTGCATCCAAAAAATCCTGTACCTATTACAAGATCAGGATTTCAACCACCTGTTCCGAACCTTCCTCATTCTGGTCAAATAAGAGTAAGTGCACCACTTCCTTCTGCACCATCTACATCTGTTCCTCCATCAGGGCTGCCAATGCCTCCCCTTCCACCTCAAGCACCTTCATTCAGACCAGCAGTCTTTGTTCCTTTTCCACCAGTTAGTAACTCGCTGCAGTCCACTTTTTCAATTCCATCAAAAGTCTGTGACCCCCAAACCACTGGCATTTCACCTCCAAAGCCCGGCTTCTTAAATGCATCACAACAGATACCTGGAAGACCTCCTGGGGTATTGACATCAGCAGCTATTCCACCATTTGGTTCATCAGCATCACAAACAAACCCTCCACTTCCCCCACATCCAAGACCACAATCTGGCCCTGATAGCTTCCTTCCTTTCCCTTCAGTTCGTATTGTTCCTAACTTCCAACACCAAGGGGTTCCCTCATCGCAGGCTCCCTCATCACAGGCTTTCCAAAATCTATCTGCATCTAATATTTCTGTTCGACCAACTGGTCCCCCACCACCTGGGGCTCATCCAGGTGCACTTCCTCACAATGCTTCCAACCAGGTTGGAGGATCTGCTTTTGCACAACATCAGAGCAGCCCAGCAGTGTTTCCCAATATATCAACTGTGCCTGCGAATAATGTTAAACATAATCATATGACCAGTCCTCAGGCACAACTACCATCCAGCTCTCAAATACGGTCAATTGTTCCTGGTCAAATGCATGAATTTGGCTATGGAGGAGGAAGTGGTAAGACATTGCCTGTGTCAACAGGAGATGGTGGTAGCAGTCAAAGTTATGACCCATTTTCTCCCACATCAATTCCAGCTGAACAATTGCATCCACAAAGTGACCCAATGACAGGCACAGATGAAGCCCATGACAAGCAAGATGCAGATGCAGAATATGAGAATCTAATGGAGTCAGTCGGTGTTAGGTAGCTTTAGTATTCAAGAAAAAAAATATGCTGTGCTATAATCTTTAAGAGAAGATGCAGCTAGGCAGGGTTGTGATGGGAGCAGCACTCCAGGATCCCCTTATGTTTGGACTACTTTGACAAACTTCTTATTGCGAAGAGCTTAACAGAAGATGCGAGTAATTGGTGTCAGATATGGTGCTTCTTATCTGATTTCCTTAATTATTTTGTGAAAGGTGATTCATTGTATCTGATTTTCACATCTTATGGGGAGGTTAAGGGCACAATGACTAGAACCTGGAATTTGTTTTTTTATCATAATATTTTCATGAATTAAACAGTGATGGTATCAACTTAAGACACATGTCTCAATTTTGAACATACATTTTATTTCCATTTGTCTGAATATTGTTTGTGGAATGTTATTTAGCATTAATTCCTGAATCCAATTTTTAGATTTGTGTCAGGGCCATCTATTAGAACCAGAAGCCATCGTATGCCTTCGTAGATGAGATTGGAGAGGTTTTGTGCTTGCCTAGTGGTGTTAGTAAAGTGAACATTTTGAATTCCATTTTAAAGAATTGTGTGCAACTCTGAAGCTTTATTCAATGGTAAATTTAAAGATTGTATTATTCACTTCATTGAAAACATGCCAAATATGTGGGGATTCAAACGAGTGCAACTAAACAGGGCTTAACAGTTTCCACCAATAAGGGTGTAATTATCATTAAACTAGGATCCATTGTGGTGTACGTTCTAGCACACACCCCAGTAAATGATTGAATAATTAGGTGTCTGTGCTACGCAAGTGATCGGATTTTTACACTCTTCCTCCTGATTCTGTTATGGCACTTCCTTTGTGATATTGTGCAAGTCTGACCATGTCTGAAATTCATGAAAGCGTGGGATGGGCTTGTTTAGGAAGCATGGTTGTCTTCTATGATTATGTATATTTGCAGAGGACAAAATCATTGGAAATCACTGTTACACTTTAAGCAACTCTATTTATATTTTTGTAACTCAATTGTTGAAAACCAGGAAAACTTGGCTAGTCATGAGCGCAAATTCATGGCAGAAAATCACGGATATCCATCGTAGTATTTGTGTTTACCAATGACGATGGTTCGTTCTGCATAAACACATTATCTCTGCTAATGAAAAATGGGAAGGTCGAGTGCCGTTGTTGCTTTTGATATGGTCAGCATGTTTTTATGTGGTTATATACATGAAGTGATACGCTTGAGTCTGTTTCAAGTAGACATGCAAGTCCGTTTATGATTACCTCAATTTTAAACTTCAGAATGCATATGAATTATTTTTAGATACATGTCGTATTTAGCTTTTATCATGGAATCATAAAATTGTTGCATTTAGATTGTTGATTCTAAGCCATGATGAATACAACACCCAAAAGAACAAATGTGGCCTGAAATAAATCTGGTGTAAAACAGATCAAAATTAACACTTAAATTCTCCTTTGTTTACGAGAAATTTTATTGGAACATCAGTGCTTATAGAGAAGTGATCAAGGTATGTGATAACTGTCATTACAGTGGATAAATTTAAATTCTCCTTTGTTTATGAGAAATTTTATTGGAACATCAGTGCTTATAGAGAAGTGATCAAGGTATGTGATAACTGTCATTACAATGGATAAATAAAATTCAAGATGCTAAGATGCAAGGAACTCAATGCAATGAACTAGGCAAGCCAGGTGTTATATGTGGTTTCCCCATACTTGGCAATTGTAACTTATATGCAGTGGTGATACAATCGTTTTCTTCTACCTCTTTCGACTTCTTTTTCCTTCACTTCCCTTAGTGGACTTTCGGTTCCTTCTCTTTGTGTCGGATGTTTAGTTTCCCTTTCACTTTTTTCATCCCCTCTTTCTCCTTTTTCCTCTTCATCACTGGATCTTTTGTTTTCTTCCTCACCATCCTCCTCTTATTTGCTCTCGTGTGCTACTTTCTCCTTTATTTCTCCTCCCTCGTAGCTATGAGCTTCTCTCTTCTTTGTTTTTTCTTGCATGGAACCTTGCTCTTGTTGTTCCTCCTCCGCATCTTCAATCTATGTGGGTTTCTTATAACCGGGTTTCAATGTGTGTCAGTGAACATTCTACACCATTCACTACACTTCCTTTCATGGTATCAATTTTCAACTCGTCATCCTTGGAATCCTCATCATCATTGGTGGCTGCCTCATGCGGATCTTGTCTTTGTCCAGTCCATCCATTGTTCACATGTAATCCCACATCAACAAAAAACACTCAGGTCTAATGCTTAGTAAAAAATGAGTTGTTTTGCAATCTTGCTCAAGAACTTGCATTGTCTTTGCCATGCGTGTATTTGTTTGTTCTTTTGCATAGCTTTGGTGGTGTGCGCAGTTTGGATCGATTTGGTTCAATCCCAATGTAGAAGTTCCACACAAAGAATTGATTTTTGAAGTCTTGTGAGTTCTAGTGTGCAAGCTTGTGACGTCTTATGCAAGATGTTGGGGTGTAGTGTGAATATTGTGAGGTGTGGTGATTTAATCTCAAGAGATTGCAACTTCTATGTAACTTGTCTTGTGCACAAATTGTTTTGGGCATATGTTCTTGTGATGTGTTCTGGGTAAAGTGTTGTTACAGTTTGTAACTATTTGCATTTAATTCCTTGATTCATGAAAGGTTGTTGAGGTTTCATTTAATATTACTTCATGATGAACTTGGTTGTGATGCATTATGATGTAATGTAATGAATATCTAATGTTTGTGGGGCATGTTCATATTGCAAAGATTGTGTTATCTGGTAGAGATCTGAGGATCCATGGTAATGCATCTCATTTGAGATTGTTGTGTTATTTTTATTGTGTGCGTAAGTTGTAATTTTCTATAGTCGAAATCGAATAAAGAACCTAGTTTATTGATGTTGCATTATTTTGGTTGTGTAATTTTGAAGGCTATGTGGTTGAAGGTATCTCTTCATTGAGACCCCTAATTGCAACTACATCATCCACACTCACAATCGCATGCAAAATACCATCTAATCTTGCCAACATTGTCTCCATATACTGCGCTGACATTGCATATAAAAAGTTGATCTAGGGTTATCTTGGTTCCCTTCTTTAATCTTCAATAATGTGTAATGCACCATTACACAAAACGTTGCATACCTACATATGCATCCAATAACATTTTGGAGATGGCTCTTCTTCTCAAATACGTCATTCACGTTGTTAATACCAATTCAAAATCTTACTCTTATAACTCTCTTTCATCTTATAAACACAATGATGTGCAACATATTTTAATGTGTGCAATCTCCTCAATTCAAGTATCTCAATTACCTTGTGTTCAAGGATGCTTACTTCCTCTAATAGCTTCAACACCAATTTCATTCCTCAACGGAATGTTCCTCCATTGGCATGTGCGGTGGAGAAAGTACATCCCAATGGAAGAACACTTTGTTGGGGAATGTATTTGGTGCTGCTACTAGGAGCCTTTATTGTCGGATTTCACACATTTCCATGGTCAACTTATCTTTTCACTATTGGGAGTGAAAAGGGAGGAAGGAAACATAAAACAACCTAAACTAATGAAGGTGATACTGTTGACGTAGGAAATTGAACCCTTGGCAGGAGGCCGAGCTCCTGCATTCTCCTCGCAACTATGGAAACTCCCTTCTCGCTTGTGGGACTAGCGACACTGGAGGGGAGAGTCTCTAGATAAGGGCTAGCTCTCTTTGATGCATCATGTTCATTCCAGCAAGTGCTAACACACACACACACACACACACACACACACACACACACACACACACACACACACATAAACTGAGGGGGGGGAATGAAAAGAGAGAGATGCAGGAAAATAAACTACTCTAAAGAGGTGATGCACCAAAAATAAGTCGACCTTCTCACATCCACACTTGAAACCAGATAAATACATACATACACTTCAGGTTTGGCAGAAGGACCAGGCTGCAAGGAATTGGTAGAGAGGCTTTCATGAAAACACAGAAAACAAAGATTCACCAAGGTGCTGTGAAATGCACATTGTAACTCCCTCTGTTTTGCACTTCCAAACACTGCTCTTCTCCTGTCAGCTGCAGAGATGACGCCTTGTAGACAACAGGGATGCTGGTGTTGGACCTGTGAAAGCATCAAGAGACAATGACTGAACACAAACAAACACTCAGGACATACACAAAAAATCTATTCAAGATGGAGGTAAAACTGCTTTTATTGATTCAGGTGAAATTTTGCCAGGGCTATGCCTTACAAATATGAAAAGATGTTTCTCAAAAATGATAAGTCCTCCATATATAGGAGAAACAAGGAGGCTCATTTGGCGCTCCTTTTTTACAAGTGGCCTATCGCGTCCCTTCATTGGGAAGAACAAGTCGCTCAAAACATTAAATGAGCTGTGCGCTTTGTCTGTTTGAAGTCTGCCTTTTCAAGGTCAATACATGGTTTGTCTACTCATTAAATGTAAAATGGAGAAACTGGTTGCATTACTAGCTGTTTGCGTCCCCAATGATCAATTCGCTGGAACTGTTTCACTTGCCGGAGTCACTTCTCAAATTGGCGCCACTTGGACTAACTGCTTGCTCGTTCCATGCTTATCTCTTTGTCTATTCTCAGTTTTGTCTCTTTTGGCTCCTTCGGCCCTCGGGGGCAAATCCTTAGCGGGTCGCTGCATTTTGGGCTTTCTTTTCCATGGTTAGCACTCTCTCGTTTGAAAAGGAACGGCTATTCACTTTGTTAACTTTGACGTTTACATGGCCTTCATTGGTTTGAAAACCAATGGCTAACTTGTTCTGTTAATTTTGACGTCCTTTGGGACGTCACCGTCCCCGTCACAACGTCATCGGGTCCATATGGCTTCTTCTACGACTTATCTTCCTTGGCCCTCCGCGGGCACTCTTTCCTTTGTCTCTATCACCTTCCCGAAGGGAAGGTGACCTTTCGGCCTTCGGAAATGTCCCCTTGCACTCGGCCGAGAGTCCCTCGCAAGGGCACCTACCCTTCGGGGTCCTTCGACGGGTCGTTTGGTCCTCCGGATGGTCTCCCGGGCTTGTGTATTTTTCGTGGATTTTTGTCAGCGGACATTTTCCCGCGGACAAAAAGTCCTCGAAAATTCTGTCTTGGCCTTTGCTTTGAAGCGTGCTCGAATTCCTTCGGACTTTTTGTCCGAAGGAATTCCTTCAGGGAAAAAGTCCGAAGGAATTTAGGACTTAGTCAAATTTGAACAAATTTGAATTTGAACTTACCCGGATTTGAACTTTATGTGTTGAAGGCCCTGCCCTACGCAAAGGCATCAAACTAGAAGACTCCCCTTCGGCCAAGGGTACACCCTTGAACCAAGCCGTTGAACCAAAATGGTTCAACCATTGCGCACCGATGAACCATTTGAACCAAGCACGTTGAACCTCTTGCTTTGAACCAAGCCCGTTGAACCAAGATTGGTTCAAAGGTTCAATGGTTCAACGCTTGTTGAATCGAGATGTTGAACTTGAAGATGGACCTTTGAACCAAAGGTCCCTGAACCACTTGAACTAGGCCATGAACTGAACTCATTGAACTTGCACAACCCGAAAATGACTGTCATGAATAGCAAGGGAAGAAGGGGACCGAAAATTTTGCCTGTGGGCGAAAAGTGGTCAACAAATTGGCGACTCCCAAGGGAAGCATTCCTGCTATGCTTAGAGATCTAGTTGCCTTGCAGTCCATTGGGCACGGAGTCAGATGCAGCGATGAAAGAGTTAGCAACAGCCCCAAAAGATCCGAGAATCAAACATGAACCTTTACCCCACACGCGAAGGGAAACACGTAAGGCTAAAAAACACTACCTGTGCAACTGCACTTAGGGAAAACAGGAAAGACAACTGAAAACAAACTATTATATACAGCTAACTAGGAATGTTCGCCTCCCTCCTGGATCAAAGGGATAATTCTTTAAGTCCCCTTCCTAGCAAAAGGACTTATGGTGCCAGGCAAGTAGCTGAACGAAAAAGAGATTTGGTGACCTGCTCCTCTTGCCTGTCACCTGAGTTGGCTGGTATCCGAGTAGATCAGAATTGAACATACTTTCGACATATATGTACTCTGCTTGTCCTTGGAAACCTGTTGAATGCTAGTCCCTCATGTTGGTGCTCCTCACCAAGAAATCAATGGCTGCTAGCTCATCACCATAACCCCTTTGATCTGCACATTCCCTCTGCAATGTATCATGGTCTTATTTGTTTCCTTCTGCCTCGTTGAAGACCCTGTCAGACTCGTCCTCTGATTGCAATTTGCCTTCTTAAAGAAGGGTGACTGTGGTGATGTCTGAAATGGACTCACAAAAAGCTTTCTCATTCCACAGAACATCACCTCTCTGTTTAAAGCTCTCTTCTTCAAGGCATTCCTCTAGGAAGATAGACCTCTCCTTTTCTCCCTTGCTGATCAGGATCTCTAGATTTTCAAAAATATTCTTCCCCTGATACTCCTCCAACTTAGGCTCCTCAGTGTAGTCGTCCTCATCATCAAAACAACAAGGAAGTTCATCAAACAGAGGGGAAGAGAGCTCACCATGCATTTGTTCCTTCTCATATTGCTGGAACATTTGCATATATGCAAGACCTACGTCTTCTCCATTGCTGATAAGGTCTTCACAAGGAGCATTGATGATGATTTCTTCTTCGTTGTCGCTCATGACAGCCGCCTGAAGAATTGCAAATTGAATCTTCTGCCCCTCACTCGCCTCCTGTAGAACAGGTTCTTCCTTGAGAAGGGGTGAAGTGAGACAAGCATGTGGAAGAGGAGGCAGTCCTTGAGCTAGAATCGAATGATTCTCTTCTTTCCACTTGGTCAGCACTTCATCAATATCAGGTGCGCCTGATATTTTTCTTGAAAATGTGTAGGTGGGGTGTGTTCAGACATGGAATGTGCTATTTGGTCTGAGTCGACCATCACACATTAGCTGAGGAATCTCTCTCTGGATTCCAACTCCATAATTCTCCTGGCTAGATTTTCTTGGAAAAGCCTTTCCTGGAGGTCGTCAGCATTATTATGAGCGGGAGCAGCCTCAGCTTTTTCAAGGTTTTGAGAAAAACCCTGCTTCTCCTCCTTGCTGCCCCATGATTCCACTGTTTTCCCCTAGTTCAGGTTCTCGAATTTAGAATTTTGCTCCTATGAACAGGGAGCAACTTTGTTTTTCACAAGGTCTTGGGGCTCCTCCACAAGGTCTGGAAGTTCGAACTCTCTTTCAAGAAGCAGCGTCATCCTAGCCTTTAAATCTTCAATTTGCTTGGCTAGATGGTCCTAAAAGAGTCTTTTTTGGAGGTCACCAACGTGATCCTCTTGAAAGCTCTGGGCTGGTTCCTGGCAATCCTTCCTCCAACTCGAAATCTGCATATCATGTTGAAGAACTTGGGGAGGCTGAGGAATGCAAGGAAGAGGCTATTGGTGCACTGGAAGAGTCTCTAAAAGAGGGACGCGCTGGCCGGTGGTACTCCCCCAAATGGAAGGTTCATGATCTAAGGAGTTTAGAAGGTTCATATCCATGGGAGGCTGTTCTAATGTCTTATGGTGTTGGAAAGCCAGGCACACGGGATTGAGAGCGAATGCATTTGATGAGCTAGAGTGAGCAAGTGCGATCTGATAGAAAGGATTTGGCGCAAAAGAGGGGGCTTTCTTCAGATTAGGAGGGGGCGCGCAAGGCTGACTGCCTTGAATAAATGGATTTCTCTATTTTGTTACCTCCTCCTCCATGGATTGCAAGGCCTGTGCTTGCCCAAACAAGCACTCCTCTTTATACATCAGCGCCTGTTGATATCTGTACTGCTCTTCCAGTCTGTTAATCTCTAATTCCAGGGCCACTTCCCTTATCATTGAAGGGCAACTAGGAGAGCTGCTTGAGGGGATTGCATAAATATTTGGAGCCTGATCATAATCATACAAAAGAAAACAAGACCCATGATTTTGCGCAAAAGAAAAATACATACAAAAAATGATTTCGGATGGCACCAGGTTGCTTAACCAGCAGATTTAACTCAGAGTCGCCAGATGTTGAAAATATTTGATTTGCTGTAACAGGACCAGCATCAATCCTAAAACCTTACTGAGTTGTCAAACTTTGTCCCACCAGGCATGCCAAAACTGTTGACGTAGGAAATTGCACCCTTGGTAGGAGGCCGAGCTCCTGCCTTCTCCTCGCAACTATGGAAACTCTCCTCTCGCCTGTGGGACTGGCGAAGCTGGAGGGGAGAGTCTCTAGATAAGGGCTAGCTCCCTTTGATGCATCATGTTCATTTCAACAAGTGCTAACACATACATATATATAGATACATAAACTGGGGGGATGAAAAGAGAGAGAGATGCAGGAAAATAAACTACTCTAAAGAGGTGATGCACCAAAAATAAGTCGACCTTCTCACATCCACACTTGAAACCAGATAAATATATACATACACTTTAGGCTTGGCAAAAGGACCAAGCTACAAGGAACTGGCAGAGAGGCTTTCATGAAAACACATAAAATAGAGATTCACCAAGGCGCTGTGAAATGCATATTGTAAGTAACTCCCTCTGTTTTGCACTTCCAAATACTGCTCTTCACCTGTTAGCTGCAGAGATGGCGCCTTGTAGACAACATGTATGCTAGTGTTGGACCTGTGAAAGCATCAAGAGACAATGACTGAACACAAACAAACACTCATGACATACACAAAAAATCTATCCAAGATGGAAGTAAAACTGCTTTTATTGATTTAAGTGAAATTTTGATAGGGCTGCGCCTTACAAATGTGAAAAGATGTTTCTCAAAAATGATAAGTCCTCCATATATAGGAGAAACAAAGAGGCTCATTTGGCGCTCCTTTTTTACAAGTGGCCTATCGTGTCCCTTCATTGGGAAGAACAAGTCGCTCAAAACATTAAATGAGCTATGCGCTTTGTCTGTTTGAAGTTTGCCTTTTCAAGGTCAATACACGGTTTGTCTACTCATTAAATATAAAATGGAGAAACCAGTTGCATTACTAGCTGTTTGCGTCTCCAATGTTCAATTCGTTGGAACTGTTCCACCTGCCGGAGTCACTTCTCAAATTGGTGCCACTTGGACTAACTGCTTGCTTGTTTCATGCTTATCTCTTTGTCTTTTCTCATTTTGTCTCTTCTGGCTCCTTCGGCCCTCGGGGGCGAATCCTTAGCGGGTCACTATATTCTAGGCTTTCTTTTCCATGGTTAGCACTCTCTCGTTTGAAAAGGAACGGCTATTCACTTTGTTAACTTTGACATTTACATGGCCGTCATTGGTTTGAAAACCAATGACTAACTTGTTCTGTTAATTTTGACGTCCTCCGGGACGTCACCGTCCCCATTGTTAGAGTGTGGAGCTAAAAGCTTCACCAAGGAGCACACTTATCAGTTTCGGGTCTACACAGACACCGGCGTCGGTCAGGAGCGATCGACGTCGGTCATGAGCAGTTGTAGAGATGCCGACGTCGGCAGAGGATCAGTCGACGGCGGTCATAGACAAGCAGCAGGGACCGACGTCGGTTACCTGCGTGTCCAGAAAGCTATTTTCGTGGACAGAAGCGAGTGTTTGCATGATGAGTTTGAGTTGTAGTCTCAAGCTCACATCTCTATTATTGACAATACTATTTTTAGAGCCCTTGTTCAAGTGGCTTAACTGCTTGTTGGGTGTACATGCTCAAGTTTCTTAATTCTATATGAAGAATTAGATCTTCCTAGCTTATTGTTGTAGTTGGGTGAATTATTGTAATTCATTGTATGAGAAGAACAGTACAGAATTGAATCAATCCAGGTTTGTTGGAGTTGATTGTTCTTGAGAGAGAGAGCTCTTGAGGAATAGAGATCTATTGAGAGATCTATACACCTAAAAGAGGTGTGGAAGAAAGAAGCTTTCTTCAATTGTATTCTTTTTGTAAAGAGTTTGTTAATACAAGTTTTCAGGGTGTTTTCTTGTATCTCTTGTTCTTGCTATTATCTCATTCAGTTACTTGTCAATCTGATTTAATTCCGCGTTTACTGCTTTCACAATTGTAATCTATTATTGGTTTGATCCCCCAACAAGTGGTATCAGAGCCTTGGTTGCAGATTCAGAGCTTGATATCCAATAATTGGTATCAAAGTTCAGGTTCACTAACAGGTGGTTCAGATCTGTGTAATGTGTATTGATTACAGGTTCTCACAGGAGTTTCTGCAGGGATTTTTGTTTGAGTGGGAGAAGCAATCGCAGATGAAAGTAAATTGAGAATGGAAAAGTTCAATGGCAAAAATTACCAACATTGGAGAATGAAAATAGAGGACTATCTGTATCAGAAAGATCTCTACTTACCATTAGGTGGGGTTGCAAAGAAGCCCAAAGACATGGAGGATGAAAAATGGGAAGTTCTTGACAGAAAGGCTCTGGGGTCTATAACACTGAGTCTAGCATCCACTGTGATATCTAATCTATCACAGACAAAGTCTACGGTAGAGTTGATGACTACGTTAGCAAATTTGTATGAAAAACCCTCAGCGTTCAATAAGATATATCTTATGAAGCAGTTATTTAATTTGCATATGAATGAAGGTGGATCTGTTTCTACTCATCTGAATGATTTCAATGGTATTGTGAATCAATTAAGTTCAGTGAATATAGTGTTTGATGATGAGATAAAAGCTCTTTTAATATTATGTTCTTTGCCTGAAAGCTGGAATGGCTTAGTAATGACAGTAAGTAATACTGCATCTGCATCAAATATTTTGAAAGTAGAGGATGTTGTTAGTGTTATCTTGAATGAAGAAATATGCAGGAAAAGCATAGAAGAGGCATCTGGGAACGCTTTAAGTTTTGAGAGCAGGGGAAGGCAGAAAAAGAAGAGCAAGAAAGGCAGATCAAGATCCAAATCAAAGGGGAAAGACAGATCTAAATCCAGAAATGACAGGAAGCCGCAATGCTGGAATTGTGGAAAGATGGGGCACATAAGCAGAGATTGTTGGTCAAAGCCTAAGGAGGACAATCAGCACGAAGGAAAGGAAGAAGCCAAGATTGCAAGTATTGCACAAGATGCTTTAATTTTCTCTCTGCATAATAATATAGAATCTTGGGTATTAGATTCTGGTGCATCTTTTCATGCTACTCCTAACAGGGAATATTTCAGTGACTATATCCATGGAGATTTTGGAATAGTGTATCTAGGGGATGATGAGCCCTGTAAAATAATTGGCAAAGGTAAAGTGCAGCTGAAGATGCAGAATAACAACACATGGGTGTTGAGAGATGTGATGCATGTTCCTAGCTTGAAGAGAAATTTGATTTCTGCAAGAAAGTTAGGGGATGAGGGTTGTACAGTAACTCTCACAGCAGAGTCTTGAAAGGTGACCAATGGTGCACTTGTTATGGCCAGAGGTAAGAGAGAAGGTACTCTCTATTTGTGTAATTGTGTTACTAACAAATCTCTTTTTGTATTATCTACTTCAGATATGGATGCTAAATTGTGGCACTCAAGGCTTGGCCACATGAGTGAGAAGGGGATGTTAATTCTTAAGTCTAAAGGTATGCTTTCAGATTTAAAAGGCATAGATCTAGAGTTTTGTGAGCACTGTGTATTTGGAAAACAGAAAAGGGTTAGTTTTCTCAAGACTGGGTCTACTAAGAAGAGGCACAAGTTGGAGCTTGTTCACACAGACGTGTGGGGACCGGCTCAGGTTGCTTCCATTGGAGGATCACAGTACTATGTATCTTTCATAGACGATGCTACAAGAAAGGTATGGATCTATTGTATTAGAAAAAAATCTGATGTATTTGAGACTTTTAAAGTTTGGAAAGCTATGGTTGAGAATGAAACAGGTAAAAGATTAAAGTGCTTGAGATCAGACAATGGCGGTGAGTTCTGCAGTTATAAGTTCAGAGATTATTGTTACATGCATGGAATCCGTAAGCAAAGAACGGTTCCAATGACACCTCAGCAGAATGGAATTGCTGAAAGGATGAATAGGACAATAATGGAGCGTGCAAGATGTATGAGATTGCATGCCGGTTTGCCCTTATAGTTTTGGGCATAAGCTGTTGACACTGCAGTATACCTGATTAACAGAGGACCCTCTACAGCTCTAGATGGTGGTATTCCAGAAGAGGCATGGACAGGTAAAAAGGTTGATCTCTCATATCTCAAAGTTTTTGGTTGTGAAGCCTTTGTGCACATAGATAAAGAGAATAGAAAAAAGCTCGATGCTAAGTCTATGAGATGCACGTTTATTGGCTATGGCTCAGATGATTTTGGTTACAGATTGTGGAATCTAAAAACTAACAAGGTAATCAGGAGCCGTGATGTTATTTTCAATGAAAGAGTGATGTATTGTAATCAGTGAAGGAAGCTGAATCAATCTGAGCAGAGCAATGGGGAATTGGATGAGGTAAAAGTCCAAGATGAGCTCGCGAGAAAAAGAAATAATCACTTGCAGAAAAATACAGAGACCGACGTCGACAGGTTAGGAACCGGCGTCGGCAGTACAGAAATCGGCGTCGACCGTACATAGATCGATGTCGATAGAACAGGTACCGAGGTCGGTCATGCAAAATTGATGTCGACGAGTAACAGGTCTGTAGGTGATCGAGGTCGGTCACTGTCAGAGAATTTGGGTGGACAGCGTGTTGTGGACGAGTCTCAGACACCCATCAGGAGGTTAGAAAGGGTGAGTAAGCCTCCAATTAGATATTCTCCTTTTTTATTTTATTTATTGCTAACTGATGGTGGAGAACCAGAGAGTTTTGAAGAAGCAATACAGGTGGAGTCCAAGAGTCAATGGGAGCGTGGCATGGTTGAGGAGTTGGAGTCCTTAAGAGAGAACCAAACATGGAATTTGGTTGAATTGCCAGTTGGTAAGAGAACACTAAAGAATAGATGGACTTACAGGTTGAAGGAAGGTGAGAATGGACAGATGAGATATAAGGCCAGATTAGTAGTGAAAGGATTTGCACAAAACCCAGGTATCGACTTTGGTGAGATTTTTTCTCCTGTTGTTAAAATGACTTCTATAAGGGTTGTATTGTCTTTGGTTGCTTTCGAGAATTTGCATC
Organism: Torreya grandis; assembly: GCA_037957365.1. Taxonomy (NCBI): domain Eukaryota; kingdom Viridiplantae; phylum Streptophyta; class Pinopsida; order Cupressales; family Taxaceae; genus Torreya; species Torreya grandis. Next base: position 4,959,766 of record JARHVA010000323.1, read on the forward strand.
TTGAGCAGCTAGATGTTAAGACAGCGTTTCTTCATGGAGATTTGGATGAGGAAATCTATATGGAACAGCAAGAAGGTTTTGAGGTCAAGGGTAAGGAGAAGTTTGTGTGCAGATTGAAGAAAAGCTTGTATGGCCTCAAGCAAGCTCTTAGGCAATGGTACTTAAAATTTGACAGGTTTATGACTGAGCATGGCTACAGTAGGTGTCAATTAGACCATTGTGTGTATTTCAAGAGATTTGATAACGGTAGATATATTATTCTATTGTTGTATGTAGATGATATGCTGGTTGCAGGATCACACATGCAGGATATCTCTGAGCTTAAGGTAAAATTAGCTCAAACATTTGTTATGAAGGATTTGGGAGCAGCAAAAAAAATCCATGGCATGAGCATTAAGAGAGACAGGAAAAATCACAGGTTGATATTGTCTCAAGAAGATTATGTGGACAAGGTGTTGAAACGGTTCAATATGCAGGATGCTAAACCGGTAAGCACACCTTTGGCTGGACATTTTAAGTTAAGTAAAGAACAATGTCCTAATTCATATGATGAGGTAGAGTACATGAGTAAGGTTTCATATTCTTTCGTAGTAGAGAGTTTGATGTATGCAATGGTGTGTACTAGACCGGATATTGCCCAAGCAGTGGGAGTGGTAAGTAAGTATATGGAAATAGGACCAACCCGAAAGCACACAGTTGATTACCAAACCAAGCAACTTAATATGCGGAAATAAACCAGATTCAACAAGTAACTAGAATTCAGAATAACACAGACTATGAGAGACAATACACAACTTGTATTAATAACTCTTACAGAAAAGAATATAATAAAGAAGATGCCACTTCTTCTCCACCACCTTACAGAGGTTTCCCACACCTCAAGTGAACAGTAATTCTCTCCTCAAAGCTCTCTCTACTAGGTCCCAACACCCAACTCAAATACAGAGTTGGTGTTCACCTTACACTTGTGCTCCATGCACTCCACAACTGCTCCACGCACTCCACAAGTACTCAAAGTACTTCAAGTAGATCTCCCGTGAACCTGCAATAACCTGCACCTCAACAGACCATACTTATGGAAGGAACTGCCTTGCCTTCCTCTTTGCTCTCCATGTACTCCACGTACATACCAATGAGTACACACCGTACTCTAAGTAGATCCTGCCTAATTCTGCTCTTTGTTGTGTTGCTGTCTTATCTGATCTCCAACCTACAGATCAATAATGGTTCTGCACACCTGTGAACTTTGACCTTGCACACACACACCTGCAGATCAACGATCTTACTTACCATGTAGATCTCCTATAAGGGCCATGCTCACCTGATGACCAAAATCATACACCCCTGAAGAATCCAGCTGACTCTCCAATCCAGCACTCACCTTGGTATTGCTGTGGAACTAGGAGGAACACCCTTGCTCACCTCACACACAGAAGGAGCTAACTTTGCTCAACTCAAACTAGAACACTTTTACAATACAACCATGAGTCTATTATATAGAACTCATCCAAACAATAATTAGACATCTAATTACAATAATTAGATCCGCAACTATGAGTCTAAAATTAACACTCATCATGCAAACACTTGGTTCGTCAACCAACTGCCCGTAATAAACTCGCAGTCGAATCACACAGGGGACCGACGTCGGTCCCTGTCTGCCTAGAGGTGACCGACGTCGGCCGATCCCTGACCGACGTCGGTTGCTTCTCTTTGCTATCCTGTCGACGTCGACTGATCAGACCAACCCCAACTTCTCTACAACTTAGCAACCCTCAGCAACCTCCTCTCCAGTTTGCATCAGTGAAGCTTTTAGCTCCACAACTTAACAATCTCCCACTTGGAGATAAATAGCTGTATTGTACCTGTACCTGTACCCCGTCTAATTTGTTTCCTTATTTGTATCCCTCTTTAAGCTCAATCCTGAAGACAACCCACCACACATCCTGTGGTGTACCTCCTGTCATCCGAGTAACTTGCCACATCCGAACCTACAAACACATGTAGTGAAGTCCTGACCCTGCATGTATACCTGCTACTGGTCCCTCTCAAATCCCTAAGAACACACTTCCCCGAATTGGCTCCTAACTCTCTGACAGCTCCCACTGTATGGAAATACTCAGGTCTATACCAGACCTCATATGATTTCAGACACTGTACTTGTTCAACCCTTAGTGTGCTCCGGCTCTGCATCCTGCGTAATGAACCTCGCCAACCCCTGATTCACATCAGCTCCCACTGGAGACAAAATCTACCTGTGATCTCCATGCCTCCCATGTCAAAGAATTTTGCTGCTTCAAACTCCTCTTGACATGCCACCGAACTAATCTTACCCTTAGCTCAGCAAAACCCTGTATGTACAAACCTGCTAGTTAGCAAATATACCATCCACATACAGCAACAGAATGATGTCGTGACTCATCATCCACCTGGTAAGTCAAACCACAGTAGTTACCCTGACATTCACTGAAGCCATGCTCCGTCCTCCACCTGTCAAACCCTGTACCACTGTCCTTCAGCTTCCTCAAGACCATATGCATGGTCTTCCGTCTCACGTATCCGTTCTCTCTATTCTTCAACTAAGGAATCCATTCGTCTCTGTGCTTTCGCATCGGCTGGCAACCCTACCAAAACTCCCATTTGGTTCTGCATCATATCCCTGTCATGCTCCCACCTGTTTCCTAGATCCTTCCTGCTCTACAATCAGCAACGAGTATAAAGAAGAGGAAAAACGAATTTAAGGGCCTACTTACATCTTCAATCCTCCGTATGGGTGTTTGAGACTCCTTAACAGCGTGCTGTCCACCCAAAATCCGTTACAGTGACCGACCTCAGTCACTACACAGTCTGCATCTGACCGACGTCGATTCCCATGTGTCTGTCCCTGACTACCAACCTGCCGATGTCGGTGTCTCCTGTTGCCGACGTCGGTTCTCCTGACCGACGTCGGTCTTACCTACTGCCGACGTCGGTCTTCCTGCCGACGTCGGTACCTGTGTTTCCTGTGAGTGATGACTTTTTACCCGCGAGCTCCTTTGAATCAATCTCCATGTCCAAACTGCCCTGCTCAGAAGTATCCAGCCATATCCACTGGTTTCTGTCTGCCATCTCCTCCAAGAACACCAATCCTTTTCAGTTCTTAAGCCTATCAAATATATTTGTCTTCTGCTTAAGAACATGCATCTCCTTCCTGCTCATGTGACCAAGCCTACGAAGCCACGTCTCCACAACAGAAGAAAGATCAGTAATATAAATAAGTAGATAAAGGGTACCTGTTTTCTTACCACCAGCTAATTCAAGTGCACCTGCTGTGAGAGTTCTTGTGCATCTCTCATCACCCAATCTTTTTGAAGAAATTAGCCATATCTCTAAACCTGGGACCTGCATGACCTTCATCAACACCTGTGTGTTGGTCGCCTGCAATTTCAGCTTCACTTCCCCTTTGCCAATTCTTTGGCAAGGCTTACCAGCTCCTCTACCTGGGGCTGCATGGAAAGAGGCAACCGAATATTTTATCCAAGATTCAACTTTATCTAAGAAACCTCCCAGAGCATCCTGTGCAACATAACCTGCAACATCTGCTTCTTCAATTTCTTCATGCTGATCTTCCACAAACCAACAATATTCTTTTACCTGCTCTTTCTTTCCATAGGACCTTAAGTAACCATCTGTGCTTTTCAACTCCTCCATTCTTAGCTTACTTTCATCTACCATTGCTCTGCTCCCACTCAATCAGAAACCCTTGAGAGTGACCTGTAACCAAACACAAAACTTGCTTCCTGCAACCTTAGCTCTGATACCACTTGTTAGAAATAGGACCAACCCGGAAGCACACAGTTGATTACCAAACCAAGCAACTTAATATGCAAAAATAAACTAGATTCAACAAGTAACTAGAATTCAGAATAACACAGAATATGAGAGACAATACACAACTTGTATTAATAACTCTTACAGAAAAGAATATAATAAAGAAGATGCCACTTCTTTTCCACCACCTTACAGAGGTTTCCCACACCTCAAGTGAACAGTAATTCTCTCCTCAAAGCTCTCTCTACTAGGTCCCAACACCCAACTCAAATACAGAGTTGGTATTCACCTTACACCTGTGCTCCACGCACTCCACAAGTGCTCCACGCACTCCACAAGTACTCAAAGTACTTCAAGTAGATCTCCCGTGAACCTGCAATAACCTGCACCTCAACAGACCATACTTATGGAAGGAACTGCCTTGCCTTCCTCTTTGCTCTCCATGTACTCCACGTACATACCAATGAGTACACACCGTACTCCAAGTAGATCCTGCCTGATTCTACTCCCTGTTGTGTTGCTGTTCTATCTGATCTCCAACCTACAGATCAATAATGGTTCTGCACACTTGTGAACCTTGACCTTGCACACACACACTTGCAGATCAACGATCTTACTTACCATGTAGATCTCCTATAAGGGCCATGCTCACCTGATGACCAAGATCATACACACCTGAAGAATCCAGCTGACTCTCCAATCCAGCACCCACCTTGGTACTGCTGTGGAACTAGGAGGAACACCCTTGCTCACCTCACACACAGAAGGAGCTAACTTTGCTCAACTCAAACTAGAACACTTTTACAATACAATCATGAGTCTCTTATATAGAACTCATCCAAACAATAATTAGACATCTAATTACAATAATTAGATCCGCAGTTATGAGTCTAAAATTAGCACTCATCATGCAAACACTTGGTTCGTCAACCAACTGCCCGTAATAAACTCGCAATCTAACCACATAGGTGATCGACATTGGTCCCTGTCTGCCTGGAGGTGATCGACGTTGACCGATCCCTGACCGACGTCGGTTGCTTCTCTTTGCTATCCTGCCGACGTCGACTGATCAGACCGACCCTAGCTTCTCTGCAACTCAGTAACCCTCAGCAACCTCCTCTCCAGTTTGCATCAGTGAAGCTTTTAGCTCCACAACCTAACAAAGAACAATGTCCTAATTCATATGATGAGGTAGAGTACATGAGTAAGGTTCCATATTCTTCCGTAGTAGGGAGTTTGATGTATGCAATGGTGTGTACTAGACCGGATATTGCCCAAGCAGTGGGAGTGGTAAGTAAGTATATGGCCAATCCAAGTAAGGAACATTGGAAAGCAGTTCAGTGGATCCTTAGATATCTGAGAGGAACCAGCAGTAAGCACTTATGCTATGGAGGTTCAGATACTTCTCTACATGGTTATGTAGATTCAGATATGGCAGGTGATTTGGATGGCAGGAGGAGCACTACAGGTTATGTTTTCACTGTAGGTGGAACGACGGTTAGCTGGATATCTAAGTTACAGAAGGTTGTTGCCTTGTCAACTACAGAAGCAGAGTATATTGCAGCCACAGAAGCTAGCAAAGAGATCATATGGATGACACGGTTCATGGATGAGCTTGGTAGGAAGCATGAGAGTTGTAGATTGTACAGTGACAGTCAGAGTGCAATCCATTTGGCTAAGAATTCAGCCTTTCATTCAAGAACAAAGCACATACAGCTAAGGTACCACTTCATACGACAGGTATTAGAAGATGGTGAGTTGAAGCTGGAGAAGATCCATACAGATAGAAATCTTGTTGATATGCTAACAAAGCCAGTTACAAAGGAGAAGTTGAATCTTCATTCAACTTCTGTTGGTCTTCATGATTGAGTTGAAGATGGAAGAGCTAGAAGATGTTGCTGTACAGGTACTGGTACAGCCGTTTATCTCCAAGTGGGAGATTGTTAGGGTGTGGAGCTAAAAGCTTCACCAAGGAGCACACTTATCAGTTTCGGGTCTACACAGACACCGGTGTCGATCAGGAGCGACCGACGTCGGTCATGAGTAGTTGCAGAGACGTCGACGTTGGCAGAGGATCGGCCGACGGCGGTCACAAACAAGTAGCAGGAACCGATGTCGGTTACCTGCGTGTCCAGAAAGCTATTTCTGTGGACAGAAGCGAGTGTTTGCATGATGAATTTGAGTTGTAGTCTCAAGCTCGCGTCTCTATTATTGGCAATACTATTTTTAGAGCCCTTGTTCAAGTGGCTTAACTGCTTGTTGGGTGTACATGCTCAAGTTTCCTAATTCTATATGAAGAATTAGATCTTCCTAGCTTATTGTTGTAGTTGGGTGAATTATTGTAATTCATTGTATGAGAAGAACAGTACAGAATTGAATCAATCCAGGCTTGTTGGAGTTGATTGCTCTTGAGAGAGAGAGCTCTTGAGGAATAGAGATCTATTGAGAGATCTATACACCTAGGAGAGGTGTGGAAGAAAGAAGCTTTCTTCAATTGTATTCCTTTTGTAAAGAGTTTGTTAATACAAGTTTTCAGGGTGTTTTCTTGTATCTCTTATTCTTGCTATTATCTCATTCAATTACGTGTCAATCTGATTTAATTTCGTGTTTACTGCTTTCACAATTGTAATCTATTGTTGGTTTGATCCCCCAACACCCGTCACAACGTCATCGGGTCCATATGGCTTCTTTTGTGGCTTATCTTCCTTAGCCCTCCGTGGGCACTCTTTCCTTTGTCTCTATCACCTTCTCGAAGGGAAGGTGACCCTTCGGCCTTCAAAAATGTCCCCTTGCACTCGACCGAGAGTCCCCCGCAAGGGCACCTACCCTTCGGGGTCCTTCGGCGGGTCGTTTGGTCCCCCGGGCTTGTGTATTTTCTACGGACTTTTGTCCATGGACATTTTCCCACAGACAAAAAGTCCACGGAAATTTTGTCCTGGCCTTTGATTTGAAGCGCACCCGAATTCCTTCGGGCAAAAAGTCTGAAGGAATTCGGGACTTAGTCAAATTTGAATAAATTTGAATTTGAACTTACCCAGATTTGAACTTTATGTGTTGAAGCGCCTGCCCTACGCAAAGGCATGGAACTAGAAGACTCCCCTTTGGCCAAGGGTATACCCTTGAACCAAGCCGTTGAACCAAAATGGTTCAACGGTTCAATGGTTCAACCATTGCACGCCGATGAACCCTTTGAACCAAGCCCGTTGAACCTCTTGCTTTGAACCAAGCCTATTGAACCAAGCCCGTTGAACCAAGAATGGTTCAACGGTTCAATGGTTCAATGCTTGTTGAATCGAGATGTTGAACTTGAAGATGGACCTTTGAACCAAAGGTCGTTGAACCACTTGAACTAGGCCATGAACTGAACTCATTGAACTTGCACAATTCAAAAATGACTGTCATGAATAGCAAGGGAAGAAGGGGACTAAAAATTTTGCCTGTGGGCAAAAATTGGTCAACAGATACACCAAAGATAAGCCTACAAACACACTTGCATCTGCACTAAGAAATAAGACTACTAAAATTGACCTCAACTCTATGTCCTATCATAAGTGTTTCTCATAGAGGCAAATTGCAATGCATATCTAGAGGTGGGTGAAAAGAAGATCTGATACTAGACACTACTAGTCTCTCTCACACTTTATGAGACCTGTTAGAAGAGATATTATTCACACAAAACATGCAAGAGCAAAATGGAAACAAGAACATATCCAACACTTGTAAACCACATAAACCACACGACACACTTAGGCAAGAGATTGTAGAGAATAAATCAACTTCAGAAAACTTTATTCAAGGCAAATCAAGATGTCAAACCAATAGGGCTTCACCGTACTAATTGTGGATCCATTATAAAGCTAACGAGACTTTCATATATAGAGCATAGGAGAGGAGAGAGAGAGAAGAGAAGTTGGAGAGTCACAAAGCCAAGTGTCAAGATTTGGAAACCAGTTACAACATGAGAGAATGAGTTGGAAAAGAGATCAGGTAGTTGTCTTGAACATGTGTCAATCTGAAACCTAGCATCTTCCTCAAGTTGGCATAGAACTCTTTATGTTCTTTGAAACTATGCTCATGATGATGAGTAATCCATCTGTCTTGAACTGCCTCAAAAGGCTTTGACACATATGATTTGAATTGAGAAGGTGGAGATATGATTTCGGACAGTTAGGTACGCCTTCAACTGATAGCCTTCTTTGTTACACTTGTTGTTCACTTGCTTGTAATTACTCACTAGCCTTCTAGGTCTATCTTCACACTTGTCACGCAAGTGGCTTGCAGTTGCTCATCAAGATTCGTTGAAGATGTGTTAGACACATGTCCAAGACCTCTTTGTCCTTTGGTTTATCATATAGATCTCCATGAAACTCAAAACACACTTCTCACTTCCAATCTTTGATAGCCACTTTGCCTTCTCACTGTCTATTCAAGATCCCTACAATGAATGGTCTATCAAAGAGGTTTCCATGCTTCACTGAGGTGAGAGATGAGTATGAGAAGTTGAAAAAAGTCCTTACACACCTCCCATAATGGTTCTCACTTGTCCATTCTCCTTTGTACTTGCAACACACTTTTTATCTTGCAAAAGACAGAGAAATAGGCATGTCCGTACAAGTGATGGTATGTAAAAAGTGAATGGTGAGGACCCTGAGAGAGTGATAATCATGTCCAAGTCACTTTCTAGGCCATTTGACCACTTGTGGATGCATCTCCAATGATCTCTTCTCCATCGGGTTCAAATGAGGATTTTAAGAGGGTTTTAGGTCTCTTAGCTTCTTAACGTTGATTCATAAAACTTAGATGCTCAACTCTCAAACCAATTCGACAAATTGAGTTCAGGACCCTCCTCAAGTACCCCTAAGTGCTTGAGGCACCATGTATCTCATCCGTACAGATATGAGCAAATGAAGTTGACTCTCGAGCTCTTGCAATGCATTCTAAGTACCTCTAATAGAGAATTGGGTCAAAATGACCAATTTTGTGATGCTCTTTGCAAACTGATATATCCAATCAACCCTCAACTCTCCTCTACAAGTTCTCACATGGCTTGGAAGGATCATATGGATGAGTTTAGGCACTTGTTGGTTTATGCCTAGTTCTAGGCTTGGTCTGCAGGATTGTGTTTCTTGTGTGTATGACCACTCGTGATGGATTCTAATGGCTGTAGGTACTCTTCAACCTTTGTTTGCATCCAAAACAACTATAGACCTTATCCCATAGTCACTCAAGACTCTCCACTTTGCAGTTTCACCTTTCATGCATTAGGTCTACATGTTACCTAATTGTGGAGTGCCCTTTGTCTATGACAAAACACAGGATACTTACACTATGAGTTTGACCAATGAGGTATTTATCCACTCATGTGAATCAACTGTACCAAGTTTTAGAGCTCTATCATACCTCTAGACCAATCAAAACTTCAAATTTATCAAGACTGGCTTCTAGGACTGTGACTGCAAGCAAGGTTTTTAGGCAGAGTTGACCCTTTTCTATCTTTACCTAAGCCAGATTGTTTGACTTGATAACTTGATGATTTGAGAACTCCCTTCAAATATTCAAGTATCTACATAGTCACCACTTCAAGCTTTGGGAAGTCCTTAAGTCACTTGGGTAGACTGTATGCTTGACTGTGTAGGATTTGGGTAGGGCTTAAGAAACTTGAGCCATGACTGTATATGCTCATATTTGGATCTAGGGGTAACATGGAAACATGGTGTCATCACTCTGAAAGTGGCATCTATGCGTTCTGTTGACGAAGGAAAGTGCACCTGGGGCAAGGAGGTCAAACTCCTACCTCTTCTCCGCAACATGGAATCTCCTCTCTCACCTGTGGGATGGTGAAGGAGAGGAGAGTCTGTAGTTAAGGGCTAGCTCCCTTTGATGTATCGTTGTTTGTTCCAGCAGGGCAAAAACACAAGTATATACAGCTATATAAACTGGGGGGATGAAAAGGGAGAAGAAAATATAGGAAAACAAACAGCCTACTCTAAAGAGGTGATACACCAAAACTGAAATGATCTTCCCACCTCCACACTCAGGATCAAACAAAACAACATACATACACTCAGACTTGGCAAAAAGACCAGGCTGCTGGAAATGACAGGGAGGTTCTAATGGAAAACACAGAAAGCAAGGACTCACCAAGATGCTGAGAAATACATACTGTAAGTGACCTCCTCTATTTATGCACCCCAAATGAAACTCTTCTCCTATCAGCAATAGACAATGGCACTTTGTAGATAATATGTCTGCTGGTGTTGAACCTGTGAGAGCATCAAGAAACAATGACTGGGCACAAACCAACATTCAAGGCATACTCTATAAAATCTATCCAAATAGAGGTAAAAACTGCATTTTATTCAATCTAGGCAGAAATTTTAGTAGGGCTGCGCTTGACTAAAACTGTGAAAAGATGATTACAAATGACCAATTCGCAATGTTATATAGAAAAAGACAAGAAGACTCATTTTGGCGCTTTGCTTGCAAGTGGCCTATTGCATCTCATTGGTAAGAGGGAAAATACTGTTAGTGCGTCATCCTCTTGCTGGAACCATACATGTCGCTTGACTTTTTCCCATTTTGTCTCATCTGGTCTGTTCAGCCCCCAGGGGCGAACATCTTCGCTGGTCGCTTCAATTGGTTAGCGCTTCTTGGTTAGCATTTTTTATGTTTTTTGAAACAACTGGCTATCTCTTTTATTTTCTTGATGTCCACGTAGGATGTCCTCGTGCTTTGCTGGCTCCTGGCCGCTTCCTTTTCTATCTTTGTTATTACGTCTCGGGCACTCCTTCCTTGGCACTTGACGGCTTCCATGCTGGCCCGAACTGCTGACAGGTCTTCCTTGCTTTCCACGCGGCCTGCTCCTCTGCTAGCTAGTCAGGGTTTTTTTAATGTTTTGTCAGGCTTTGAACGGCTCCCACGGGCTTTTGTTTTGTCGGGTTTTTGAAAGCCCCACGGACTTTGTGTGGGCTTGGCTCTTCGTTCAAATTTTTGTGGACAAATTGTCTGCGGGAATTTCCCGCGGATAATTTGTCTGCAGAAATTCCGCCAGGCCATTTGCTGTATAACCCGCGGACTTTGTCCGCGGACATTTTTTGCAGACAAAAAGTCTGTGGAAATTCCTTTTCTGCTTTACGTTAAGCCGTGGGCTTTAAATGAAACGCCTACCTTTCTATTTTTTGTGCGGCCGACCCTTTGACTTGGTTAATAAGCCGCGGGCTTTGCTTTAAAATCTTTGAATTTTTGCGAGACTTAGCCAATTTTAAAATCGAATGGACTTTGAACCGGATCTGATTTTTTCTTAAACCTTGTGCTTTGATGCCCTGAATTTGGGGCTTAAACATTTTGAATGAACTTAGACAAATTATTTGACTCATCCAGATCCTTTCTTGCGCTAGCCCTCCACTAGGGCAATGAAATTTGAAGACTGCCCCCTTCGGCTACGGACATACCCTTGAACCAAGCGTTAAACCAAAAAGGTTCAACGGTTCAATTGAGCGCGCCGATTTCTTGGAAGAGACAAAAGCTGATGAACCAATATGCGTTGAACTTGCCATGTTGAACTAAGATTGAACTTTGTATTGAACCAAGCCATGAACCACGCTGAAGAACCATGTCTTGAACTTAATCATGTTGAACTCGAAAATGGACCCTACAACCCAAAATTGACTGGCATTATACAACAGGGGAAGAAGTTGACCACAATTTTGCCAGGGGCAAAAATTGGTCAACATATTGGTGACTCACAGGGGAAGTACGCTTGGCATGCTTAGAACCCAGTTGCCTTTGAATATCCATTGGGCGCAGATTCAGTTGCATCTATAAAAGAGTTAACAACAGCTTGAAAGATCCAAGAATTGAACATGAAGCTTTACCCCACACGCAAAGGGAAACACACAAGACTAAAATAACTAACTGTGCAAATTGCACTTAGGGAAAGCAGGAAAACAACTGAAACAAACTATTATATACAGCTAACCAGGAATGTTCACCTCCCTCCTGGATTGAAAGGAAAATTTCTTAAGTCCCCTTCCTGGCGAGGAGACTTATGGTGGCAGGCAAGTAGCTGAAAGAAAATGAGATTTGGTGACTTACTCTTCCTGCCTGTCACCTGAATTGGCTGAAAATCGGGTGGATCAGATTCAAACATGCCTTCGATATATACGTATTCTACTTGTCCTTGGAGGCCTATTAAATTTTGATCCTTTTTATTGGTGCTCCACACTAAGAAATCAATAGCTGCTGGCTCATCACCAAAAGTCCTTTGCTCTGCACATTCCTTCTGCAATATATCATGGTCCGACTTGTTCCCTTCTGCCTTGCTGAAAATCTTGTCAGACTTGTCCTCTGCTTCCTTTTGGCCTTCTTGAAGAAGGGTGACTGTAGTGATGTCTAAAATGGACTCACAAAATGATTGCTCATCTCACATAACTTCACCTCTCTGTTTAAAGCTCACTTCTTCAAGGCATTCCTCCAAGAAAATAGATCTCTCCTTTTCCTCTTTGCTAATCAGGCCTTCTAGATTTTCAAAAATATTCTCCTGATCTTCATCTTTCTTGAGTTCTTCAATGTAGTCATCCTCATCAAAATAGCAAGGAAGTTCATCAATCAGAGGGGAAGAGAGCTTACCATGCATTTGTTCCTCCTCATACTACTAGACCATCTGCATATACGTAGGCCTACATCTTCTCTACTGCTGATAAGGTCTTCACAAGGAGCATCAATGATGATTTCTTCTTCGTTGTCGCTCATGACAGCGTCTTGAAGGACTGCAAATTGGATCTTTTTCTCCTCACCTGCCTCTTGCAAAATAGGTTCTTCCTTGAGAAGGGGCGAAGTGGAGAAAGCATGTGGAAGAGGAAGCAGTCCTTGAGCTAGAATCGAATGATTCTCCTCTCTCCACTTGATCAGCACTTCATCAATATCAGGGGCGGCTTGATAACTCTCTTGGAAATATGTAGGTGGGGTGTGTTCAGGCATAGAATACGCTATTTGGTTTGAACCGTCCATCACACATTTGCTGAGGAGTTTCTCTTTAGACTCCAATTCTGCTATTTTCTTGGCCAGACCTTCTTGGAAAAGCCTTTCCTGGAGGCTGCCAACATCATCATAGGCAGGCGCAGCTTTAGCCTCTTCAAGGTTTTGAGAAAAACCTTGCTTTTCTTCTTTCTTGCTGTCCCATGGTTCCACTATTTTCCCCCAATTCAGGATTTCAAAATTTGAATTCTACTCCTGTGAACAGGCAACAACTTCATTTTCCACAAGGCCCTGAGGCTCTTCCACAAGGTCTGAATAATTTAACTCTCTTTCAAGGAGCAGCTTCATCCTAGCCTCTAAATCTTCAATTTGTTTGGCTAGGTTGACCTGAAAGAGTCTTTCTTGGAGGTTGTCAGCATGATCATCTTCAAAGCTCAGAGCTGGTTCCTGGCATTCCTTCCTCCAACTCAGAATCTGCATATCATGCTGAAGGACTTGGGGAGGTTGGGGAATAATTGGGAGGGTCTGCTCATGCGTAGGGAAATCTACCTGAAGAGAGGCATGTTGGAAAGCTAAGTGCACTGGATTGAGGGCAGGACTGATTGATGCATTGGATGAGCCAAAAAGTTCAGGTGCCAATTGATAGAAAGGATTTGGCACACAAGAGGGAGTTTTCTCTAAAATAGGAGGGGGCAGACCTTGGGCCAAAACTTCTTGATTTTCGTCCCTCCACTTCACCAATGCTTCATCAATATTGAAATTAACTTGTGGATTGGTGAAAGGGATACCTTTTGGCATTGGCTGGTCTGCAGCGTCTGAAAGCTCCATCTCTTTTTTGCCCAACAATCTCATCTTCTTTTCTAGTTCCTCAATCTGCTTAGTCAGAGCATCCTCACTTTGCATTTCTTCACATTTTTGGAACTCACATTCTTTCTCCTCTTTGGCCTCTTTGCTGTCCCATGACTTGACCACTTTGTTCTAGCTCAAGCAATTTGCGCTGGGCATTTCCTTTGGCGCTGATGGGATCTCAATGTGAGAGGACATCGAAGATTTTGATTCCACTTCCCCTACTGCCAGAATGGACTGCTACATCTGAAGGTTTGCCAATCTAATATGTCTATCAAGATTAGTCTTAAACACAAGATTCGCTGTTTCAAAATTCTCCTCAACATGATTGGGGAACGGACTTTGACAGGCTCGACTTGGCTCAAGAGCAGGGGCTGTATATGACTGATATGATGCTTTAGGCAGCGAGTATGCAGGTTAATAGACTTGGTAACGCTGCCTCTCATGCACACTCAGCTTCTCCTCCACAGATGCAATTAAACCGCTCACATCCAACATCTCATTCGAAAGCCTATGCCAATTAGCTCTTTCAACAGGAGCCCATTCTTTCTTAACCTGATCCAGTGCATTCCTCACTTGATGGACAACATGATCAAGAATTTCTTGGCCGCATCCCTTTTTGGTGTTAAGATCAATTACATATTTGTCGTATCCCAGCAGTGCTTGCTTGAAAGCGAAAACGGGTTGATTGGCAAAGAGATTGCGCTGAGTGGAAGAAGCGACATATTGAGAAGATTTAGCGCAAGGATGATATAGCTCATAGCAGGGTTGAGACTGGCCATATTGGGCATGATAAGGATCACTATAAAGGATCATAGCCGTGCTGGCCAAAGAAAACAAAGTCCATAGCTTAAAATGATGGAATTTACACATACCATAAAATGCGCTTCTTAATGGTACCAGGCTGCTTAACCAATGGATATAACTCAGAGTCGCCATATGCTGAAGAAACTCGATTTGTTGTAATAAGACTAGCATCAATCCTGCAACTCTACTATGTTATCAAACTTGATGTCCCACCGGGTGTGCCAAAATTGTTGACGAAGGAAAGTGCACGGTGCTGTATTGGTGGTATGGAACCAAAACTGCTTAACCAGTTGATTTAACTCAGAGTCACCATTGGTGTCTGATGCAGAAGCCTCTAAAGGATGGTCAGGTGAAGAACACACCAAAATTCTTCAATTCTTTGGACAAAACCTGTCCCAGTTGGTCCCACCGGGTGTGCTAGAATTGTTGACGAAGGAAAATGCACTCGAGGCAAGGAGGTCAAACTCTTGCCTCTTCTCCGCAACATGGAAACTCCTCTCTCACCTGTGGGACGATGAAGTAGGAGAGGAGAGTCTCTAGTTAAGGGCTAGCTCCCTTTGATGTATCGTTATTTGTTCCAGTAGGGAAAAAACACAAGTATATACATCGATATACAGCTATATAAACTGGGGGGGATGAAAAGGGAGAAGAAAATACAAGAAAACAAACAGCCTACTCTAAAGAGGTGATACACCAAAAATGAAATTATCTTCCCACCTCCACACTCAGGATCAAACAAAACAACATACATACACTCAGACTTGGCAGAAAGACCAGGCTGCTAGAAATGACAGGGAGGTTCTAATGAAAAACACAGAAAGCAAGGACTCACCAAGATGCTGGGAAATACATACTGTAAGTGACCTCCTCTATTTATGCACCCCAAATGGAACTCTTCTGCTGTCAGCAGCAGACAATGGTGCTTTGTAGATAACAGGTCTGCTGGTGTTGAACCTGTGAGAGCATCAAGAAATAATGACTGGGCACATACCAACATTCAAGGCATACCTGTAAAATCTATCCAAATAGAGGTAAAAACTGCATTTTATTCAATTCAGGGAGAAATTTTAGTAGGGCTGCGCCTGACTAAAATTGTGAAAAGATGATTACAAATGACCAATTCACAATGTTATATAGAAAAAGACAAGAAGACTCATTTTGGCGCTTTGCTTGCAATTGGCCTATCACATCTCATTGGTAAGAGGGAAAATACTGTTGGTGCATCATCCTCTTGCTGGAACCATGCCTGTCGCTTGAATTTTTCCCATTTTGTCTCATCTAGTCTGTTCAGCCCCTAGGGGCGAACATCTTAGCTGGTCGCTTCAATTGGTTAGCGCTTCTTGGTTAGCATTTTTTATGTTTTTTGAAACAACTGGCTATCTCTTTTGTTTTCTTGATGTCCACGTAGGACGTCCTCGTGCTTTGCTGGCTCCTAGCCGCTTCCTTTTTTGTCTTTGTTATTACGTCCCAGGCACTCCTTCCTTGGCACTTGACGGCTTCCATGCTGGCCCAGACTGCTGACGGGTCTTCCTTGCTTTC
Organism: Torreya grandis; assembly: GCA_037957365.1. Taxonomy (NCBI): domain Eukaryota; kingdom Viridiplantae; phylum Streptophyta; class Pinopsida; order Cupressales; family Taxaceae; genus Torreya; species Torreya grandis. Next base: position 4,975,744 of record JARHVA010000323.1, read on the forward strand.
CACGCGGCCTGCTCCTCTGCCAGCTAGTCGGGCTTTGAACAGCTCTCGCGGGCTTTTGTTTTGTCAAATTTTTGAAAGCCCCGTGGACTTTGTGCGGGCTTGGCTTTTCGTTTGAATTTCCATAGACAAATTATCCTCGAGAATTTCCTGCGGGCAATTTGTCCGCGGAAATTTTGCCTGGCCGTTTGCTGTATAACCCATGGACTTTGTCCACAGACATTTCCCGCGGACAAAAAGTCTACGGAAATTTCTTTTCTACTTTACGCTAAGCCGTGGGATTTAAATGAAATGCCTGCCTTTGTATTTTTTGTGCGGCCGACCCTTTGCCTTGGTTAATAAGCCACGGGCTTTGCTTTAAAATCTTTGAATTTTTGCGGGACTTAGCCAATTTTAAAATCGAATGGACTTTGAACCGGATCCGATTTTTTCTTAAACCTTGTGCTTTGATGCCCTGAATTTGGGACTTAAACATTTTGAATGAACTTAGACAAATTCTTTGACTCACCCACATCCTTTCTTACGCCAGCCCTCCACTAGGGCAATGAACTTTGAAGACTACCCCCTTCGGCCAAGGACATACCCTTGAACCAAGCGTTGAACCAAAAAGGTTCAACGGTTCAAGGGTTCAATTGAGCGCGCCGATTTCCTGGAAGAGACAAAAGCCGATGAACCAATATGTGTTGAACTTGCCATGTTGAACTAAGATTGAACTTTGTATTGAACCAAGCCATGAACCACGCTGAAGAACCATGTCTTGAACTTAATCATGTTGAACTCGAAAACGGACCCTCCAACCCGAAATTGATTGGCATTAAACAACAGGTGAAGAAGTTGACCACAATTTTGATAGGGGCAAAAATTGGTCAACACGTTCATCCCATTTTACCTCTACCCACCTTGCCAAACTTGCATCTCTCCACTAGCTAGAACTAGTCTGCACACTATGTTGATTGTGTCCCTTGTAGGTCACAATTAGGAAGAATTCAAAGAAATCCTATAGGTGGTGATATATATTTTAAAATTGTATTTCATGCCCTAAGTTCCTCTTGAGGTCATTAGGACCGTTCCATAGTTGGTTGAGCTCACTCTTGTCTTAGGGCTATGCTATCATCTGTCACTATCAACATACTGTGTTACTATTGCATTGCAAGCTCATTTTGGTTCAGATGTCATTGCAAGTCACTGGGTGTTTCAAGTATAAACTTGATTGGGTTGAAATCTCACTCAACCATCATTCTCCTTGACCTAGCAATCACCTTCTTATGTCAAGACATTACCCCTAGGCTTATGCTGCTAGCATGAGACAACTAGACTTACACAAACCTCATGGATCTTCACCAACAGATGTTACATTGTATATAGTAGAGACCTTCTTCAGAGAGATTAAGGCAAATAGTCTCGATTGCAATTTCTTGACTTGACTGATTGTAGTGTTGCTTGAAATGGTCTTTAATGTGCTTGACTATTTTTAATGCTTCTAGACCTTCAAGGCAATCTTGAAAACTTGTCGAAATTTCTATCTTGGAGTCTAACCCCCTCATCATCTTACTATCTAAGCACTCCTACACAGTCTTGTAGGTGATTGTTTTAGGGTTATTTGACTGCGCTTATGTATTAGACCTTTCACTCTATCAATGCTACTGTTGAGACTAAACCTTCAAAGGAGAAACTGATCACCATGCAATGAGAGATTGAAAATAGCATATCACCTTTGTTTTGAAGTCACTCATAGGAAGATAGAAATCTGCAACTGAAACTAACTATTGCAGACCATTGATGTCAACATATGGCTCAATGAGGTAGTTCTACTTATCTCTTCATATTCATACATGAAAAAGTTATTGAAATCAACATGGAATGAACATACTCTGGAAGACTATGAACACCACTTGATTCACACAGACAACTACAATTAGATTGGAAAACCAAAGCCATTGGGGATGTGCAAGCAGTTTGGAGTCACTAACATTCTTAGTGATTGTTCATGAAGCACAAATTCCCAATCCTACAACTATTTCCATGAAATGGAATTACAAAGGGAGTAATAACAACCGCCAAGTGCACTCAGCGTAACTCTCTTCCTCTTGTCTATACCAAGTGTAAACTATTTGACTTATTTGACCTATCGAAGAGAGTGATGAGGGAAACAAACTAGTTTTTGTCATATTTGAATCTATTGAAGCTTATTAAGCTTGGAAAAGACTTGTGGGGGATCTAAAGATACCCTCCTGAAGTCTTTCCATGTGCCAAGTGTTTCACTCAGGGCGTACAATTGCTTAAAACTACCTATTTTATAGTTGATCCTCTTGAAACTATAGTGAGCCTGCATCATGTCAGTTCCAAAATAGTTTTCTGACATACTCTAACATATTGTACATTATATTTCATCTTAACAACCTTTGTACTTTGATTAAAAGCTTACATTTCACAAAATGATCCAAAAGGTGGCTTAAAAAGGACATTAAAATAAATAACACATATGACAAAGGTAACATACGTTATTTGACTTCACTAATGACTACATGACCATTTTATGACTTAGCAAGACCCTATACAAAATTTGAATATATAGAGGGTTGACCAAATTTGACCTAGGGTCAATTTTTGTCAATATTTTGGCGATTTCCTAGGGGTAGCAAGCCTGCTATGCTAAGGACCAGTTGCCTTCTCCTATCTATTAGGCTATGGAGTCACCTATACAATGTAATTGACATTGATAATCCTTGGAATAAACACCAAACTCACACCAAATAGAAAACAAGAAACAAACACACAAGACAAGAAACTAAGGCACACAGTTGTGTTCTCATGAACACTTTGGGAAAACACACACAACAAAGGATCTAGGCTATGTACAAACTAACCTGAAGTTGTTTTATCCTCTTGTGTCAAAGGGAAAGCTTGTACCATTATTTGCCTCATGAGATGGAGTGAATGAGGCATATTGCCTTTTGAGCTTTGGCATTGATGTCTCCAATTCCTTCATGATTGCCACTCTCTTTGGCATGATCTTCAATACAACCACAACAGGGGCAAACACATCACCTATTAAGATGAATTCTTCTTGTGACTCAACCATCTTCTCATAGTACTCTTCAACTGCAACTTGACCCAATGGTGCTCATCCAAGTATGGTTCCTTGACCTCTATGGTATTTTAAATGAGATCAAACTCCTTATCAGTTACAAGCTCATTAGCTGCCACTCCAACAAGCTTGATATTTTGGGAGCTATCATGTTGTACTTCAAAGGGCAAAGCATTCTCAATAATAACTTCAACTTGGATAGTAGGAAGTATAGGCCTTTAAAGGGTCTCAAATTCACTACATACCTCATAGAATCTCTACCAAAAATCATCTTGTTCCATAGCAGTAACAACAAATTCTTATTTTGTATTTTCAAGTTCAAGCTTTTGCTCATACACATGAACATCAACCACTCAATAAATGTGATATCCTTCTCAAGCACCTCTTCCCTCATGTCTTGATCAAGCTCCTTGTGAATCACTGCAACATGATCTTGAACATCTTTTCCTTCACTCAAGAAGGTTGACTTGTACTTGTCTTCACCAAGGGGAGTCCCTATAGTGAGTTCTTCATCATAAACACTTATGTCATCTTCTTGATAAGCTATAACTTGAGCTTGCGCTTCTTCACTAATTTTCCATAGGATAGGTTCTCCTTCAAGAAGGGATGAGGTGGGAGGGTGGTGATCAAGTTCATGGGTTGTAGGGGAAATAAGAGGTGAAGTGGAAAACTCATGAATGGGCATGGGGATGGAAGGAGTACACTTGCATTTTGGAGATTTGGAAATGAGATATTCTTGAAGGAATTCTTGAAGAGAGAGAAGGTTCAATTGGGATATTAACACTTCATTTTCTTTATCAATCACCTCACCTCTCTCATAGCCCTCTTGAGGCTCTTCAACAACTGCAACCTCATCTCCCCCTTTCTCAACTAAGGCTTCTTTTTCATGTTGAAACTCTTCTTGGATAGACTTCCATGAGGGACAAGATATAGGCTCTTGAGGAGAGGGAAATGGGGCTTGATCAAACACAAGATTTTCCTTCTTGACATCAACCTCTTGGTTTTCACTCTCTTCATCTTTGTTTTTCCAAGACTTCACTACTTGATTCCAAGTTGGAGTTTGAAAGCTAGTAGGATCGAATGAGGATTGAATTGGATTTTATTGAGGATAGTGAATGGTTTCATGAGGATAAGGAGCATGAGCAAATAATTATGAAATACCAGATGGCTCTTAAAGAAGGATATGTATAGTTTGAGGAAGGTTGTCTCCAAGAATCTACATCTTAAGAGCTTGGATTTCTTCTTCAAGAGTCCTAATCATATCTTATTGATAGCCTTTCTCATATGATTCTTCATAAGCTTCTTTATAGCGTTGTTCAAAAACATTAGGTTCATATGGAGAAGGAATATGATGATCATAGGGCTGCCATGGCTCATAAGATTGATAACAACCTTTATAGGGTTCTTGAGAGACATAGTGTGGGTCATGGCAAGGTTGGTAGGAAGTTGTATAACAAGAGTTTTCTTGGAGATCAAAATAAATCATTGAAGTATAAGATATTGTGCTTACCGTAGGCATGAAAGAATTTATTAGTATGTAGCCAAGATTGAAATGTTGGAGTCACTAGATACTGCATGAAGTGAACTATTACAACTCCTTGTTGTCAATGTAGACACCGAAATCGTGTCTATCCCTTGCTCGACTCCCCCTTGGTCCCCTTCATCTCGTTCCACTTCTAACCATGCCTAACCTATGTCTTATTAATTTAAAATAATCATCTATTTTGAATTAATAATTCCCTCTCTCTCTCTCTGATGACACCTCACCCCTCCTAGGATACCTCTCCTTGGATGCCCTCCACTACCCCATGCCAAGTCTCAAATGCGTTAAGACCCCATTTCAACACTTCCACTCATTTCCCACGCCTATTAAACCACCTTCAACCATTTCTTACCACGACCAGCTGACCTCGGCAGAAGGAAGATTGAACAAAAGGCTATTTTAGCCCTTTTTCCTATTCTTTGGCTGCCAACGTCGGTCAGTAGTCGGCCGACATCGGCGGCATTGATGGCATCGGTTGCCCTTAAAACTGCGTTCTGCATCCGGAATGCAGATCAACCAATCTTGAATCTTTTTCCATCCTTCCAATCAGCGAGCTTTCCAGTCTTTCAACCTCTCTCGCGCCCTCTCTCCCAAACACACATCAAGCATCACAGGGTACAGGTACTCTGCATCAGTCACTCCACCTTGTAGGAAGTCTTCTACACTAGCAGCATCAGCAACAGGTCTTCTACACCAGCAACATCAGCAACCAATCTACTACACTCTTTCTTCAGCAAGCCACAGCTAAGTATTTCTTCTATGTTTTCATTATGTTTTCTAGTTACTGCTTCTAAGTAATATCACCCCCTAAACCCGGCTATCAACCAAACCAGACCCGAATCCTTATTCTCCCTTTTCACCCCAATCCTTTGCCTGGTCCCTCTTTTAGACCATACTTTCTACCCTGTAAACCCTGCACAGACCTCCAAACAGACTCTCAAACACCTCAAGCCATCTTGCTAACCATAGACAGAGCATAAACTTGTCCAGACCCTGTCCAAGACCATTGCCCCAACTGACGCTGGCCACCAGGCCCACTGCCCCTATCGACGTCGGCAGACTAACCGACGTCAGTGACCTTGACCAACCAACGTCGGCAGACTAACCGACATTGGCGACTGTAGAAGACCGATAGCAGAATACAGGTAAGCTTTATCTTTATTTCTTTTGTTTAAGTCTTTCACCATTTCTTTCCTTTATTAGACATTCTTTTTATCAAAAGTGGACTGTCATCCCTCAAAGAAGTCTTTGCACTTCTGAGATCAAGATTTTACTTGGCATCCCACCATCTATCCATCTAACAACCTCTTTGTTTAAGTCTCTTTCTTCTACAGGTGTCATCCTCCACAGCCAAAGAGGAGTCCCTTCAATCGTCTGGATAACGGTGCGTAGACCTCATCCGGATAACATCTAACCCTAGACCATTTCCTTTAGTTTCTTATTCCTTTTGAATGTGAAAGTGAAAACTTGATAGAAACATTCTGGCACGCTCGATGGGACCCTAGGAGTTTTCCTTGGGTTCATTTATTTTTCTTCTAAAAACAAACATTCATATAGGTGCATTAGGTCTCTTCTTGCATCTGTTTCCTCTATCTCTTCCAAAAGACACCATTAGCAAAGTTAAAAAGAATCCTTCTTTTTCTTTCTTTCCTGCATCTTAGACTAGTCAAAGTCATACTCTTCAACCTCTTCTCACTTGTCTGCATACGAACACACATTTCAATTTGGGCTTAAAATACATTGCATTTCATTTCTTCCTGAATGCATACTTAGCTCTCACATATAGTAATTAAAAACGCATCATGAATAAAGCGTAGGCCACTTATGTTACACATCCAAACCACTTGCACAAATTCAAACATCTAAACTTACCTAAGACAAGGTCCGACTAGGATTTCATCACCTAGCGGATACCTTACCCATCCCGGCAATCCCACTTGGACTTCACTACCAAGGGGAAAGCCCACTCTGTTCTCTGGTAGAGGATAAACTCTAGGGGAAGTATATACTGGCTAAGCAAGACTAGCTTATCACTGGGCTCATGAAGTGAGGGGGAGCTTGCTCCTTAGCACCAGGCCACGTACATAACCTAACACAGATCTTGAGTACTGAAACTAACCTGAAACCAACTTTAGACTACCTCTTCTAGGACCTGTTCTACAAGCCAACTTCCCAAACACACTCTAAGGCATAAGCCAACATAATTCTAAAAGTTTATTCTTAGGATTCAACACTTAGGGTCTGCCTGTCTCCATCTATTTTTCTGCTTCTATCTGAATTTTTGAGCTAGTGAGGACGTCTTCTTCTTTCCAAAAACTTTCAAATTCTTTGAGTTTCTAGAAAAAACCGACATCAGTTTTCCTACCGACGTCGGCCATTGTCTTCGCTGATATCAGTTATCTGACCGACATCGACAACCTGTTCCACCGACATCGGTCTTTATACCGACGTCGATCATTGTCTAAACTTTTCTTCCCAAAAATAACAGTCTTAAAACCTGACTTTCTTGCTGCCCAACACCCATTCTTGTTTTTTGAGACTGAAAAACATAGTTTCTAAAACTTGAACCTCTTACCTCGAATGGTTTTGACACAGTCAAAGCAAGACTTTTGTTGACCACGCGAGGCAACAACCGCTTCCACCTTCGCCTTCCATAACTAGTCCTCTAATGGAGTATCATTTAGAGACTGAATGAACTCCTTCTCGACCAACCCCGACCCAACCATCTATTGTCCCCGAAGGGGACCAAAACTTTGAAAGGTTCCTTGAATTCAATGTCAAGGCCCTTCAACATTATCTCGTGGGAAGCCAAATGCGAGACTCTTTAGGCAACCTGATTTATGGGATGCCAACCTCTTTAACTGAAGCGACAATGATATCGACAGCATCTGCTACCCAACCCATGACCACTCCAGCCTTTGCTTCGACCATCAACCCGACCATGTCTTATCTTCAAAGTGTGGCTTCTGCTTCTATCTCTGGGCCCACTTCCATCGGGGTTTTGGCCCCCATCAACCACAGACTATTCAACAAAATTCTAAACCTTTCCAAAATCTAGTTGTCTCCATCCTGCCTATTCTTGCCCCTATCAAAACTAGAGTAACTACCTACCCTTCAACCAGTGCTACCACCCCTCAACCACCTTTGGCAGCCCCTATTCAATTTGTGCCCTCTAACTCCATGGCACAACCACCCCTGGCTTCCACATCTATCCCAATGACTAGTTATCAACATGTGCCTATACAAGCGCAACCGACTACATCATACGCCTCTTCTAGCACCTTACAAGTGCCTTACAGCCTAGGGGGCACCCCATCTACCAATCTGTCAGCTGATCTCATCAAGATGCTAATGGACAAAATGTCTAATCTTGAGGCTTCCATTTCTGGTTCAAGCAATGCTCTTTCATATGACCAAATTTGTAACGAACCCATCCATCCCTCCATCCCAATCCGATCGTATCCCAGTCAGTGGGAGCTTCCTATGTTTACTCACTTCCAAAGTAAGAAAGACCCACAACAACATTTGTGAGCATTCAAACATGCTTGTTACTTGATAGCACATGATGATGCATTACTGCTATGCACATTCCCCATGTCGCTTTCTGGTGCTGCCCTCGACTGGTACAGCTCTCTCACTAGTCACTCTATCTTTTCATTCACTCAACTCACCCAATTATTCCTTGACCACTTTTCAATCAATATCACCAAAAAAGTCTCAATCACAGACCTCTACTCTATCAGACAGTTTGATGATGAATCAATAGCCGATTTTGTCGCTTGTTGGAGAGGCTTGATCAACCAGCTCTCCTTCTCGTTACCTCAACCTGAGCTCATTGAGATCTTTTCTCAAGCATGTGCCAAGCACATCTCATCCACCTTGCAGGTTCAAACATTCCACACTTTTGACGAAGCTTTCACCATGGCCCAAAAGCTTGAACTCTGCGCTATTGAAGAAAACATGGTCAAATTGCGTAATACCAACAAAAAAACTGATGACCCTTCTTCTTCCAGACCTTCTTCTACCAATTCCAAGTCTAAAGGAGTGGCCAACACTGTGGTCGTTAGATCACCATCTTCAACAACAACCAACCAATCTCAACCTTCAACATCTCAAAGCATCACAAAACAATTCCAACAACGCTACATACAACGTCAATACACTCCAATTGGAGAGTCATACGCTTTCGTATTAGAAAAACTCATCAAGCAGGGGGTCCTCAATCTCCCTCCAATCCAACCACCTCAATTCGACCCTTCAAAAGCCATCCCTACATGGTATAGGGAGGACCACTTTTGTCACTATCACCGTGTCCAAGGCCATGACATAAACAACTGCCGAACATTCAAGAAAATTGTCCAAGACATGATAGATAAGGGAGATCTTGTTTTGGATAACCCAAACACCCCACCCAATCAAAATATTGACATCTTTAGACAACCTTTTCCTAACCATCCTCCTAGCCAAAACAATGTCCAGACCATGGCCGATAGCTCCCAAGAGCATGATATACGCACGGTCAACACGGTCTCATCTCTCATCCCTGACCAACCTCTCTCACAATCCCAAGAGGTTAGTCAATCCATCAATCCATCACATGTGGACGAACCCTCTTCTCCTATTAGTTCTCCATCGACCTCTCTTATATTGGAGGATGCTTCGACCATACCAATGCCATTAGCCCCACCTTCATCCTTCCTCCTACCAATGGGGGACCATACCCTTCCTACTCCTTAACCACAAGTAGAAGGCACAATCATCCCTACCCTCTAACCTCTTGAGGAGCCACATTCTCCAATTTCTTCTCCACCAAGAGAAGACCCTGTCTCTTCACCCACTTCGACTGAGGAAGACCCAGTGGTAGTTTTCTCTTGCCTTTTGCCTCAGATCGCTACATCTCACTCACCTCCATCCACATCTGAACCCAAACCCATGAAAGCATCCACCATGCCAAAAGAGATTAAATCTCTTGGTGTTTGCCCCATATCTAATTTTGCCTCACACAATAATAGCCCTCAAACCAAACCAAAGAAGGCCACTAAACCACACCAAAGAATTCCTCCCCCACCTTCATCATTGCCCTCTATCTTGGGCCCACATCCATCCACCTTAATAGGAGTGCTTCCTACTCCAACACCTCACAGAGGCAAATTGCCTCTATTATCCCCTTTACCCATTAAACATATATTTACTCCAAAATGACCAATGCCTCCTATGCCTCCAAAACAAAAGTCATCAACCCCTACTGCAACAAAACACGTAGACCCATTGGCGGGTTCTTATGCCTTGCTGTTACGACAATTATTGTAGTCTTCTTGCATTAGTCTTTTACCTCTTAAACCATACCAATCTCTCAGACCAAAATTGCCCTGGTGTAATGACAATAAAGTTTGTGCGTATCATTACACGTCGAGACATGACACTGAGCATTATTGTGCCCTCAAGGTTGTCATTCGCCAATTCTTGGAGAAAGACACCCTTCTTCTTGACCATATTATCAACAAACCTTCAACATCATCCCATGCTTCCCATACCTCCTCACCTTCACACTCATCAACTCTCGAATCAAGATCATCTTGGTTCGACAACACTAAATTTTGTCACTATCATCGCACACCGGGACATGACACTGAGCGTTGTTGTGCTCTTAAAGCTGTCATTCGTCAAGACCAAAAAAAGGATACCCTTCTCATCAAGGATCCTCTTGACTACCCCTTTGCCAAATATTCGACACCATCACATGCCTCACGAACATCATCACCTAAATCAGGATCTCCACACAAGACTATGGTCCCTCCACCGCCTTTAACCCCATTATTTGAAATCAACACAGTCAACTTGACCACCAGCCCACCAACCCAAAAGGATAAAGGGAAAAGACATGTTTCTATCCCTTGGACATCCCCATCTACCAAGTCTTCACCACAACCAAAACCCAAGATTACTGTCTTGGGCACATCTCGACCAGCATCCTCAAAGACAATCCCTAACTCCGTGGTGAAACAACCTCACCACATGACCCCTGTGAAGATGTCTTTGTATGATCTCATATAAAACTCTCCATAGCATCATCAAACTTTGATCCAAGCCTTACAATTGATGGAGGTCTAGCCTGATGACTCCCAACCATTAGACACTTTAATCAAATCATTACCAACCATTTCCTCTGTCACCATCCATGATTTTGAGATTCCTGCCTCCAACCTGGTAGATCAGGATCTCGCCCTCTCCAACTAAATCTGTTAAACATTCTCCCTAGCAACTGGGGTAATTTGACCTTATCCTAACTATCATAACCATTAACCAAGCATCAACCAAACCTCGACTGAGCCTTGACCAATCCTCGACTGAGCCTCCACCAAGCCTCGACCAAACATCAACCAACCAAGCCAATGACCAAACATCAACCGACCAAGTCTTAACCAAGCCTCGACCAAGTCTCAACCGACCTTGACCAAGCCTCAACCAAACAATGACCAAACATCAACTAAATAATCGACCAAGCATTGATCGAGCAATCGACCAAACATCAACCAAGCCTCAACCAAACAATGACCAAACCTTGACCAATCATCAACCAACCTTTTAATCATGACCTCGACCAACTTTGACCAAACATTGATCAAATATCAACTGACCTCGACCATCCATCGACCCAAACCCATGACCAAACATCAACCAGCCAAACAATCCGACAACATATCAACCAACTTCATGTCCAACATCAACCAACATGTGACCAATATGAAGCAAAGTAAATGAGGCAAATTTGTTCCTAATTGGCTCGAACCTATCATCATGATGCACAAGCATGGATCAGGGAATTACTATTTGTCTTCTCTTGAAGGCCGGCCAGAACCTGAGCCCCTTATTGCCTTGCATCTGCGACCATTCTACTGTTAGTCGAGTACTCGTTCACTTGACATTTAACTTGAGCTAGTCCCTTGAGCAATCTTGATCCTCTTAATCCTCATTCCTTTCAACCCTATTTCCCTAAAACAAACCCTATGTAACCCTTTTATAAAGTATGAATGCTTTGTCTTAATAAAATGGAGCCCTTGAACTTCTATAGTCTTGTCCATGACTCAAAATTCTGTCAAAAATAAATAGATGTCAAAAATATCCAAGGTCATAAATTTTAAAGGCAGACTGTTCCCTCAAAGGACAGCTATACGATCATTGTTGTAGCTAATAGACTGCTCCCTCGAAGGATATCTATTCAAAGCCCTCAAATATATATATATATATATATATATATATATATATATATATATATATATATATATATAAAGCAAAAATATAGACCACTCCCTCGAAGGATGGCTATGCCTAAACTCTTGCTACAAACAACACTCTCTCAGAAGCTTCTCTCATCGATCAGCTTCACAAATGACCACAAAGCACAATGACATCTCTATGTAGACTTCCCGCATTGATCAATCTGCTCTCAAAAAATAAAAAATAAAAAAAATAGGGGTCATGGACTTGGCTTATAGTCATTCTCAGGGTCTCCTATAAAAAGTGGCAAAGTTATCCCTACTAAAAGGGTTACCCTATCCTCATATATCACATCACCTACTCAAGGGATTTCGAGCTCATTTTAATGTCAAAGTGATTCGATTACCTCTCTAACACAACCAATGGTCAATGACGTGATGCATGAATGGGGCTTTTGTATCTAAAAACCCCCTATCTATGCTATCATTTAGGGTCCTCGTCAATGAAAGAGCAATGCGCCTTTCACTTCTGTACACACTTTGGTCACATTCAACTACATCATTTGTCAAACCAACTCAACCCAACCCTTTTCAGACCACTCACATAGCCTATTCACACAAGTTTCTACGGACACCAATACACATCGAAACTATCGACTACATAATTTATGTCAAGCATAAACCATTACTTACTGAAGCATAAATATACTCATTTCATTTTTAGCATATATCCATCACCTAACCTGGACAATTGCTAGGGATGAAAAACCCTGACTAATGTTACAAAATACACCATCACACAATATGGAAAAGGCTGTAACATCATCATACCCTCATTATTTCAAGCACGTACCCTCAAACATATGGGAAGTGCTAAACCTTCATCATGACCAAACCCATCTATTGACCACTTTGACCTCCTGCTCGAACTACATTGGTCTGAGGCCCTTCCAATAAGGGCTATGTAGGCAGCACTCAGATGACATGACGTCTTTTGGGGTTAGCTCGGCCACCTCTATTTGTTCATCTACTTGATGGAAAAACCATTTTACCCTTTGACCATGACTTAACCTCATCCAACCCATCCACAATCGGCCCTCTTCCTCCCTTTCAGGGAGAACTATATCAGCCTGAGGCCCTAACGACTGGGGCTATGTAGGCATCACTCAGTTGACACGAGATCTTCTGAGGTTAGCTCAGCCATTCCTTTGTCTCGCCTCGACCAACGACCTTGGAGATCGTGACTATCTCCTCTGACCATGACCACTCTCAAGACAACATTGCCTTGGTTGTTTTTGCATGTATGCTACCTCACGAATGGTTAGCAAAATTGTTTGCAACCCATATTTCAACCCTCACAAGTATAGGATCGCGAGCAAGTTGATCCCCACTACTTGTGACATTTTCGTGTTTCCAGGAGCACTTCCTGAGCTCGGGATACCTAGAACACAATGAACATTAGAGATATAGCTTGGATCGAATAACCCCAATCAGCTATGACTAAATGCTGGGGCCCAGTTATTTTTATTTTCGCACTCCTCGACCTTGACCTGTGACAATTTGACCTAACCATCTCGTGAAGTGGTATGCACACAATCTCAACTATTGCAGCGTTCACACTCCATCTTTACCATATCCATCAATCTCTCTATCAAATCGACACCCAATTTCAGGTTCCCTTCCCTGGACTCTTGCTTTGAGGGGGAATACCTCATCCCATAATCGGGGCAATCACCATCTCTTTGTTTTTGTCTTACAGTTTATTTGAACAACCAATAGGACAAAATAAACCTTATCCCACACCTGGGGCAATCAACTCCTATTTTTGTCTTGCAGTTCATCAAGAACAACCAACAAGACAAAAAGGGGAAAATGTAGACACCGAAATCATGTCTATCCCTTGGTCGACTCCCCCTTGATCCCTTTCATCCCGTTCCACTTCTAACCATGCCTAACCTATCTTATTAATTTAAAATAATTATCTATTTTGAATTAATAATTCCCTCTCTCTCTCTCATGACACCTCACCCCTCCTAGGATACCTCTCCTTGGATGCCCTCCACTACCCCATGCCAAGTCTTAAATGCGTTAAGACCCCATTTCAACCCTTCCACTCATTTCCCACACCTATTAAACCACCTTTGACCATTTCTTACCATGACCAGCTGACCTCGGTAGAAGGAAGAATGAACAAAAGGCTATTTTTAGCCCATTTTCCTATTCTTTGGCTACCGATGTCGGTCAGTAGTCAGCCGACATCAGCAGCATTGCCGGCGTCAGTTGCCTTCAAAATTGTGTTCTGCATCTGAAATGCAGATCGGCCAATCTTGAATCTTTTTCCATCCTTCCAATCAGTGAGCTTTCCAGTCTTTTGACCTCTCTCGTACCCTCTCTCCCAAACACATAGCAAGCATCATAGGGTACAGGTACTTTGCATCAGTCACTCCACCTTGTAGGAAGTCTTCTACACCAACAACATCAGTAACATGTCTTCTACACTAGTGACATCAGCAACCAGTCTGCTACACTCTTTCTTCAATAAGCCACAGCTAAGTATTTCTTCTGTGTTTTCATTATGTTTTCTAGTTACTACTTCTAAGTAATATCACCCCCCTGACCCGACTGTCAACCAGACTAGACCCGAATCCTTATTCTCCCTTTTCACCCCAATTCTTTACTTGGTCCCTCTTTTAGACCATACTTTCTGCCCTATAAACCCTGCATAGACCTCCAAATAGACTCTCAGACACCTCAAGCCATCTTGTTGACCACAGACAGAGCATAAACTCATCCAGACCCTGTCCAAGACCATTGCCCTGACCGACGTTGGCCACTAGGCCCACTACCCCTACTGACGTTGGTAGACTAACCGACATCGGTGACCTTGACCAACCGACGCCGACAGACTAACCGACGTCGGTGATTGTGGAAGACCGACAACAGAATATAGGTAAGCTTTATCTTTATTTCTTTTGTTTAAGTCTTTCACCATTTCTTTCCTTTATCAGACATTCTTTTTATCAAAAGTGGACTGTCATCCCTCAAGGAAGTCTTTGCACTTCTGGGATCAAGCTTTTGCTTGGCAACCCACCATCTATCCATCTAATAACCTCTTTGTTTAAGTCTCTTTCTTCTATAGGTGTCATCCTCCATAGCCAAAGAGGAGTCCCTTCAATCATCTAGATAACGGTGCACAGACCTCATCTGGGTAACATCTAACCCTAGACCATTTCCTTTAGTTTCTTATTCCTTTTGAATGTGAAAGCAAAAACTTGATAGAAACAGTCAAAGCCAACATCCACCTTGAACAACCTTCTTGGACTTCATGTCTCACCAGGTGTGCCAAAACTATTATAGCCTAAATTTAAACACTATAGAAGTCAAGTAGACCTTCTTATATTTAGGATAACATGGAACTATCTCTAGGCATAAACAAGCTACTATAAGAGATATATCTCTAGGTTTGAAAGGGCTAACTCACTTGATCTATCTTTTAGGCTCACACTACACTAGGCTAATCACTATTGGAGGTGAAAAGGGAAGAAGGAAACATAAATCAACGTAAATTATTGAAGGTGATACACCAAATATAAGTCTACAAACACACTTGTATTTGTATTAAGAAAGAAGACCACTAAAACTAACCTCAACTGTATGTCCTTCTAGCAAAAGTATTTCTCATAGAGGTAGATTGCTATGCATATCTAGAGGTGGGTGAAAATAAGGTTTGATACTAGACACTACTAGTCTCTCTCACACTTCAAGACACACTTAACAAACACATATACTTTATGAGACATGTTAGAAGAGATATCACTCACACAAAACATGCAAGGGTAGAATGGAAACAAGGAGAACATATTCATCACTTTTCAACCACATAAACCACTTGACACACTTAGGAAATATATTGTAGAGAATAAACCAACTTCAAAAAAATTTATTCAAAGAAAATCAAGATGTCAAACCAATAGAGCTTCACCATACTAATTGTGGATCCATTACAAGGCCAAAAAGGCTTGCATATATAGAGCATAGGAGAGGAGAGAGAAGAAGAGAAGTTGGATAGTCACAAGGCCAAGTGTCAAGACTTAGAAACCAGTTACAACATAACAGAATGAGTTTTAAAAGAGATCAAGAAGTTGTCTTGAACATGTGTCAATCTGAAACCTAGCATTTTCCTCAAGTTGGCATATAACTCTTCATGTTCTTCTTTGAAACTACCCTCATGATGATGAGTAGTCCATCTATCTTGAACTACCTTAGAATGCCTTGACACATATAATCTGAATTGAAAAGGTGGAGATATGATTTTGGATAATCATCTATGCCTTTAACTGATATCCTTCTTTGTTACACTTGTTGTTCACTGCAACTACTCATTATCCTTCTAGGTCTATCTTCACACTTGTCACTTAAGTGGCTCGCAGTTACTCATGGAGATTCTTTGAAGATGTGTTAGACACATGTTAAATACCTCTTTGTCCTTTGGTTTATCATATAGATATCCATGAAACTCAAAACACACTTCTCACTTCCAATCTTTGACAGTCACTTTGCCTTCTCACTGACTTATTCAGACTACTTGAAATGAATGGTCTAACAGAGAGGTTTCCATGTTTCACTTAGGTGAGAGATGAGTATCAGAAGTTGAAAAAATTCTCTACACACCTCCCACAATGGTTCTCACTTGTCCATTCTCTTTTATACCTGTAACACACTTCAAATCCTATAAAATATAGAAAATTAGGTCTGCTTGTATAAGTGATGGTACAACTAAAGTGGATGGTAAGGATCTTGAGACAATGATAATCATGTCCAAGTCACTTTATAGGCCATTTGACCACTTTTGGATGCATCTTCAATGTTATTTTATCCATTAAGTTCAAATTAAGGTTTATGTCTCTTAGTTGCTTAACGTTGATTCAAAAAACTTAGATGCTCAACCCTAAAACCAATTCCACAAATTTTGATTTCAAGACCCTCCTCAACTACACCCAAGTGCTTGAGGCACCATGTAGCTCAACCATATAGATATGAGCAAATGAAGTTGGCTCTCGAGCTCTTGCAATGCATTCTGAGTACCTCTAATAGAGAATTGGGTCAAAATGACCAATTTTGTGATGCTCTATGAAAATTGATGTATCTAATCAACCCTCAACTCTCCTCTACAAGATCTCACATGTCTTGGAAGTATCATATAGTCATATGAATTAGTTTAGGGACTTGTTGGTTTAGGCTTAGTTCTAGGCTTGGTCTATAGGATTGTGTTTCCTATGTGTATGATCACTTGTGATGGATTTCAATGGATGTATGTACTCTTCAACCCTTTTTTTCATCCAAAAAAATTGTATACCTCACACCATAGTTACTCAAGACTGTCCACTTTGCATTTTCACCTTTCATGCATTAGGTCTACAGGTTAGTTGATTGTGGAGTGCCCTCTGTCTGTGACAAAACAAAGGGTAATTACACTATGAGTTTGAAAAATATGAGACCATGGAGGTATTTATCCACTCATGTTGACCAAATTTACCAATTTTCATATCTATAACATACCTATATACCCCTCAAAACTTCAAATCACCAAGACTGACTTCTAGGACTGTGACTGTAGGCAGGGTTTTTAGGTAGAGTTGAACCTATTCTATCTTTACCAAAGTCAAAGTGTTTTACATAATAAATATATAATTTGATAACTCCTTTAAAATATTCAATTATATACATAGTCACCAATTCAAGCTTTGGGAAGTCCTTAAGTCACCTGGGTAGACTGTATGCCTATGATTATGTAGGATTTGGGTAGGACTTAAGAAACTTGAGCCATGACTGTATTTGCTCATCTTTGGATCTAGGGGTAACATGAGAACATGGTGTTATCACTATGAGAGTGGAATATATGTGTTCATCCCATTTTATCTCTTCCCACCTTTCCAAACTTGCTTTTCTCCACTAGCTAGAACTAGTTTGCAGACTGTGTTGATTGTGTCACCTGTAGGTAGCAATTAGGAAGAATTCAAAGAACTCCTATAGGTGGTGGTAGATATTTGAATACTAAATTTCATGCCCTAAGTTCATATTAATGTCACTACGATATTTTTAAATTGGTTGAACTCACTCTTGCCTTAGGGACACACTATCATCTCTCACTATCACCATAATATGTTACTGTTGCATTGCAAGCTCATTTTGGGTCAGATGTCATTGTACGTCACTGGGTGTTTCATGTATAAAATTGACTGGGTTGAAATATCACTCAAACATCAAGAAATTACCCCTAGGAATAGGTTGCTATCATGAAACAACTATACTTACACATACCTCATGGATCTTCACCAACAAATGTTACATTGTATGTAGCAGAGACCTTTAGAGAGATTAAGGTAAACAATCTCAATTATAATTTATCAACTTGACTAATTGTAGTGTTGCTTGAAATGGTTTTGAATGTGCTTGAATATTTTTAAGGCTTATATAACTTTAATACAATCTTGAAAACTCATCAAAGGTTCTGTCTTGGAGTCCAACTCCCTCATCATCTTACTATCTAAGCACTCTTACACAGTGTTGTAGGTGACTGTTTCAAAGTTATTTGACTATGATTATGTCTTAGACCTTTCACTCCATAAATTATAATCTTGAGACTAAAATTCAATATATAAACTGATCACCATGCAATGAGAGATTGAAAACAACATATCACCTTTGTTTTTAAGTCACTCAAAGGAAGATAGAACTCTGTAACTAAAAACAATTATCTGCAGACCATTGATGTCAACTTATGGATCAATGAGGTAGTTTTGAATATATCTTCATATTAACACATTCAAAACTTGTTTAAATCAACATGGAATTAAGGAACATACTCTGGAATACTATGAACACCACTTAATTGACATAAACAATTATAATTAGATGGGAAAACCAAAGCCGTTGGGGATGTGCAAGCAGTTTGGTGTCACTAACATTCTTAGTGATTGTTCATGAAGAAAAAATCCCCAATACTACAACTATTTCCATGAAATATAATTACAAAGGGAGTACTAACAGATACCAAATGCACTTAGCTTAACTCTCTTCCTCCTGTTCATACCAAGTTCAACCGTTTGACTTGTTTGACCTACCCAAGAGACTGATGAGAGAAACAAACCAATTTTTATTATTTTTAGATATATTGAAGCTTATTAATCTTTGAAAATAATTGTAAGGATTTGAAGAGACCATCCTAAAGTCTTCTCACATGCCAAGTGTGTCACTCAGGCTGTACAACTATCTAAAACTACCTATTTTGTAGTTGATCCTCTTGAGTCTACGTTGAGCCTGCATCATGTCAGTTATAAATAGTTTCCTAACATACTCAGATATTTTAAATTATATTTCATCTTGAAAACCTTTTTCCTTTGGTTATAAACTATACATTTCATAAAATGACCCAAAAGGTGGCCTAAAAAGGACATTAAGATAAATAACACATATGACCAAGGTAAAATATGTTATGTGACTTCACTAATGACCATGTGACCATTTTAAAAATTAGAAAAACCCTATATAATATTTGAATATATAGGGGGTTGACCAAATTTGATCTAGGGTCAAATTTGGTCAACAAGTTACACGATCGAAATGAAACAAACTTAATGGCCATGTTGTAACTCACCTTTACATTAAGGTTGGGGGCATGTGTCCTCTAATATCTCTCTATATATATGCACTTACAAGTTTAGAATTTTCCTAATCTTATATTTAATGCTTTATAATAAGGCATCTTTTCAAATCAATTTTTCAAAAGGCAAGATGGTTGCATCAACACATGTGTACTCCTAATCTTGCTCTTATTACTTTTAAGTATTTTAAATTATTTCAATTTCAAAATTCATACACTAATTATATACTGTAACATGGTCTTGGTTATAGGTTAGTTAGCAACAAAACACTCAAGTTGGGCTCACACAAAGGTAAGGTGTGTTATACACACCCATGTATGTATTTATTTCCTTTAAACTAGTAATTTAATTACTAGATTAAAGGGGGACAAATGTAGATAATAAAATATGATTTATATAGTACCTCAATATTATACACTTAAAAAATACCTATCATGGTTGTACCTTTCAATTCTAAACTTGCTTGCTATTGAAAGGATCATGTTCATTATCTCTCTATACCTAGTTACTTATCTCTTAGTCTGACCATTGTTATTTTGATAGCAGAGCCTTTTATATTGTGCAAAAATCTATAACCCTGATTATTATCTTTTATTTCCAGTTCTGGACTTATACCTAGTTTCTAGCTTCTTAGACACTTGCGTCCTAGGTGGACACATGCGTCTACCCAAGTGTCCACTTTACCTACAAAGTGTCAAGTGCCCAAAAGTCAACAAATTTGTAAAAGTAACATTTCCTAAAGGTCGACCTAAGTGATTTTATATGAGAAAATTATAAAAGGGATTGGTATATACATATATAAGATTGAGGTAGAGGAATCACTTGAAGACCCAAAAATGGTTTAATTTTTGTATTAGATTGGTCTTATAGTTGTTAGAGTTGATTAGGAGTCCATATGTGTAGTTTATATGGTTGTAAGATGCAAAGAATTTGAATTATTCATTTTCTTGCCAAATTGCATTGTTTGAATATTTGAATCCTGTAAAGCCTTGTGAAAGGAATTTTGTGCATTTTATGTCAGTGGAAGGTGTGTTAAATTTTATAAGGGTATTATGAAATTTAATAGGTTTATGAAAGTTCATTTGACCAATGTCATAATGCTAGATGTGTCATATTATGTGAAAAATAAGAAAATGGATGTAACCCACAAGACCTTTGCGTGGGAAAGGTGGCAAGATTCAGTTATGCACTTTTTTAGGAGATAAGAGTCCATTTTATATGGTAGAATGAAATTATATTTTATAGAGGGGAATGGATAATGTATTGACAAGAATGGTATGGAAAAAGACATGATGTTTTTTTTTGGTAAAACTCTGCTGTTTTAACATGTGCAAACCCTATTGAGGTCTTGATTTTGATGCTAACTATATGTGGTATAGTTGATGAAATATTAGAATTGTTATTTATATTCAAGTGTGAATGAAAATGAGTGAATGTTTGTTTAAAATTAAAGTTTAGAGAGCTAAGGATAGAGAAGAGAACCTTATTGAAATAGTCACAAAGGCAAACCCTGAACCTAAGTTTTTTGCTTGTTACAGACTATATTAGTCTTTGGATATATGAATGACATTTATAATTGTGTATAATTTTATATAACTTTTTTTTAAACAATTTTTAAGGTTGTGATTTCAATAAATAGTAAACAAAAGACATCTGGTGTTTAGATGGAATTAAAATAGACCTTAGTGCATTGTGAGTTTCCTTATTTATAGGTTGTGTCTAACAAAATAGTAATGTATTGACATTGGAAAGTTGTGGTAAATGCTAAAAAATATGAAATGAGAGTTATTTGGTGTTATAAGACTCTCATGTAATGAAATAACCCTATAAGCACAAGCATCTACAAATCTGCCCCTATTTCCTGTGTTGAACTTTATCATGGTAGACTATGTATAGACTATCAAAAAGATAGGATTAAAGCATCAAATTATATTTATAGATAACATGTTGGTAAGTGTATTTTAATTAATTTATTAATTTTATATCATTGTGATTAATCAATAACAAAGTGAGGGTTTTTAAACTTTGACATAGACCTGGTACTCACAGTCTACATGCTCAGTTGAATGCATTTTGAGTTTGAAATGAAGGATAGTGGATTCATAGTGAGTAACTAATGTTTTGGAAAGTTGTTTCAGGTATATATAGACCTTAAAAAGCAAATTTGGGTTCTTGAAACTCGTTATAATGCTCCTAGTGTATTTTTGTAGGCTCTTGGATGAGATAGAGCCATAAAAAACCCTAGATTAGGGTTTCGAGGATTTATCCTATTCTAACCATTAAAAAGTCAATTTTTTTTGTAATACTAATAAAAATCATGTGGTATAACTAAATAAATAGGTTATAGGAGGTGTATGAACTTAAAAGTATGAATTTTGAAGGATGAGGGTGCACTAGGCCTAGAGGAGACCTAATAGAATAGGCCTAAAAGAGAGAAAGTGGTCTTAATGAAAGAGTTAGAGATTTAAGTTTTATATATAAGTATGTTTTGTCAGGGGAAATAATAAACAAGTATTTATTTACCATTGTTGACTATAATTTTCCATATTAAGTAGGTAATGCCTATAAAAGGGCTAGAAGGACTATTTACAAAGAGAGGATAAAATTATGTCAAGAAAGAAGTTGAGAGTTGAATAGTGTTGGGGAGTTAGTAAGAGGATAGAGAGGGTTGATGAAAACCACATAATAATGTTTAATAAAATTGGAACCAAAATGTAGACAAGAGAATCTTAGTTGTATTGCATGATCACAATACAAGGTATTTATCTATTATTGACAGAATTGTGAAGGATGATAAGAGGTTTATAAAGTGTAACAAGAGGAGTTAATATGTGACTAAGAGGTCCATGAGATCTTAGAGAACCTGATAAAAAATATCAAAGACTTAGAAACCATAGGTTGATAAGTGAAACTTAGAATCTTGCATAGAGAAGTGAACTAACAAGCATTGCTTGAGGAAGTGGAATAAGAATCCAGGTTAAGAGTGATTTCTTGGGTATATGCTCTACATCATTTTGGTATCAAAGAAAGGTTAAGATTTTGTGGATTGTTGATATATTTGATAATATATGTTTTGAAGTAAAATTTAGGACATGTGATCAAGGATAGTGCTCCATGGAGAGAGCTAACAGAGAAGAGGATGATTTGGTCAGGACAATGACCCAACTAATTGATCCATTGGTTATGAGAATGGAGGCTATTGAGGATACTATCAGAAGAAGAGAACAAAGAGAAGATAGGCACCAAGGTGAAGCAATACCTTTGAAATCAAGAATGAATGAGGGAGATAATGGAGAGGTGGTTCAAAAGAGACCACAAGTACATGCAACAATAGTTTAAAATGGCATGGGGTAGCACCATGCAAGAGAGATCAGACCATTTGTAGGTTAAAAAATTAAAAGGAATGAAGGTCCAATGAGACAAGGACGAAGATAAATATTTTAGGGGCAATGTTGGAATTTCCATAGAGAGGGACACAGGGCAACAAAATGTCCAAGGAATGTGAGTAGAAGTATGCAACAAAAGAGAGAAGAGAATGAGGATAGAAGGCATGACAAGAATGAGTCATTGCTCATGAGGAGAGTCTTATTACAATATAAGAAAGTTAAGGAACCAACCCAAAGGAGAAGTCTATTTAGAAGTAGTTATAAGACAAGAGGTAAAGTATGCAATCTAGTCATAAATGGAGGTAGTACTAACACTATTGTTTATTTGGATATGGTACAAAAGTTAGGATTAAAGAGAATGCCACACCCATAACCATACACAGTTGCATGGGTTTAAAAGGGTCATCAGATAATGGTAAGTGACCAAAGTTGGGTTGAGTTTCAGATAGGAATGTATAAAGATTAAATGTTATTTGATATTTTACCTATAGGTGTATGTCATTTATTACTAGGGAGACCATGGCAGTTTGATAAGCATGCCATCCATGATGATCAAGCAAACACATACACTATTAAGCAACATGAAAATACATATATACTTGTTCCATTGAAGGGTGAATAAGATATAAGAGATGAAAGGATAATGATGATGTTGACAAGGCATTAGTAGAGTCAAGTAATGGAGAGCTTGGGTTTGGTCAAAGCACCCAAGGAAGAAAAGAAGGTGAGTTGTTTGGATTTGATTGATATGAAACATTTTGAGTCCACAAAGATAGAAATGAGAGGAGTTGAACAAGGTTTCAAAGTGGAAACAAGTATTCTTCAAAAGAAGGAAGACATGGCACTTATGATAGTGATCTAACAAGAGGACAACCAAGGCAAGCATGAAAACCCAGTATGTGAGAGAGGGGGCAACATAATAGAGTTTGATATTGTAGATAAGTTGGAAAGGAAGTGGCTTGGGATTGACACCAAACAAGTGAAGAGATTAGAAATTGAATTGTACAAGGAGGCGTCCCATAAGAGATCCATGAAGGCTCCAAGTTTTGTTTCTAACATGATGGTTTGTGATATAAATATAGGTAAGGAGAAGGCAGCTAAAAAAGTGGAGGAAGGTGAATACAAAAGTTTGAAAAATAATCTTGATCAAGAGGAGGATGTTGATGAGATGGGTAATATACAATAGGCCCATGCACAAGGTGACTATATAAGAGTGATAAATCAAGAAGGTGAGAGATGGAAAAAGAATATGCAGCCCATGGATATGTAGGAGATTGAGGGTAATCAAGATTTTAAAGATATACAAAAAAAAACTAAGCATGTACACAAGAATTAGGCATGCAAAGGACAAACACAAGCTATTCATGAAGTGGAATGGGTATGACAAGGAGCATTGGTGAAGGAGGAAGAGGAATGCATACCTGTAGTAGTGGGTGATGATAAAGAAAAGAAGAATATTAATTATTTTTAAGAAGAGAAAGAGTGGAAAACACCTGCATGGGAAGAAGAAGATAGCATCAGAAATGCTTTGTTTAATAACTTCGTTTTGTGTGTAGGTATGATGTTGAAGGAGATGAAGCAGAAAAGGCCTAAATTTGGGGCCCAAGAAAATTTTCACCTTTATGAGAGGAAATTGGAAGAAGATACCTTCTTTGAGGAGGTTCAGTACATTCAGGCAACAACATATACCAAGTGCATCATTCCATACATGTGGCAAAGCTTTCTCAGCTGGTAGTATGATGCAGGGGCATCCATTGAGGATCCCAAAATGGTTTAATTTTTGTCTTATATTATTATTATAGGTGTTATAGGTCATTATGAGTCCATATGTGTAGTTTACATGGTTTTAAGATGCATAAAATTTGAATTACTCATTTTCCTGCCAAAATGCATTATTTAATTATTTGAATCCTGTAAAGCCTTGTGAAAGAAATTTTGTGAATTTTATGTAGGTGGCAGGTGTGTTAAATTTTATAAAGGTCTTGGGAAATGTAATAGGTTTATAAATGTTCATTATACCAATGTAATAATGCTAGATGTGTCATATTATGTGAAAACCAAGAAAATGCAATGTAACCCACAAAACCTTTACATGGGAAAGGTGGCAAGATTTAGTTATGCAATTTTTTAGGAGATAGGAGTCAGTTTTAGATGGTATAATGAAATTGTATTTGATAGAGGGTAATATATAATGTATTGATAATAATGGTATGGAAAAAGACAAGATGTTTTTTTTTGGTAAAACTCTGTTGTTTGAACATGTGCAAACCCTGTTGAGGTCTTGATTTTGCTGCTAACTATATGTGGTATTGTTGATGCAATATTAGAATTGGTATTTTTATTCAAGTGTGAATGAAAATTAATTAATATTTTTTTTAACGTAAAGTTTAGAGAGTTAATGATAGAGAAGAGAACCTTATTGAAATAGTCATAAAGGTAGACCCTGAACCTAAGTTATCTACCTGTTACCGACTAGATTAGTCTTTATATATATGAATGAATTTGATAATTATGTCTAATGTTATATAAATATTGTTGAACAATTTTTAAGGTTGCAATTTCAATAAATAGTAAACAAAAGACATCTAGTTTTTAGATAGAATTAAAATAGACCCTGGTGTATTGTGAGTTTCCTTATTTACATGTTGTGTCTAACAAGACAATAATGTATTGACATTGGAAAGTTATGGTACACATTAAAAAATTTGAAATGAGAGTGATTTGGTGTTATAATACTCTCATGTAATGAAATAACCCTATAAGTACAAGCATCTACAAATCTACCCTTATTTCCTATGTTGAACTTTATCATGGTAGACTGTGTATAGACGATATAGAAGATAAGATCAAAAAATCAAATTTTATTGATAAATAACATGTTTGTAAGTGTATTTTAATTAATTTAATACTTTTATATCCTTGTGATTAATTAATAATGAAGTGAGGGTTTTAAAACTTTGACATAAACTTAGAAATCATAGTCTGCATGCTCAGTTGAATGCATTTTAAGTTTGAAATGAAGGACAATGGATTCATAGTGAGTAACTAAAATTTTGGAAAGTTTTTTTAGTATAGACAGACCTCAAAAATAAATTTTGGGTTCTTGAAACTCATTATAATTCTCTTAGTGGATTTTTTTAGGCTCTCAACTGAGATATAGCCATTAAAAACCCTAAATTAGGGTTTTAAGGATTTATCCTAGTCTAACTGTTAAAAAGTCACAAATTTTTATAATACTACTAAAAATAATGTTCTCTAACTAAATAAATAGGTTAAAGGAGGTGTATGGACTTACAAGTATGAATTTTTAAGGATGAGGGTGCACTAGGCCTAGAGGAGACCTAATATAATACCCCTAAAAGAGAGAAAGTGGTCTTAATGAAAGAGTTGGAGCTTCAAATTTTATATACAAGTATGTTTTGTTAGGGGAAAAAACAAACAAGTGTTGATTTTCCAAATTTGATTTTACTTTTCTATACTAAGTAGTTAATGCCTACAAAAGTGCTAGATGGACTGTTTGCAAAGAGAGGACAAAATTGTGTCAAGGAAGGAGTTGAGAGTTGAATAGTGTTTGGGAATTAGTAAGAGGACAGAGAGGGTTGATGAAAACCACATAAACATGTTGAATACAATTGGTACTAGAATGTAGACAAGAGAATCTTAGTTGTATTGCATGATCACAATACAAGGAGTGTATCTATTGTTGATAGAATTGTGAAGAAGGATGAAATGAGGTTTGTAAAGTGTAAAAATAGGAGTTAATATGTGACTAAGAGGTCCATGAGATCTTAGAGAACCTATTAAAAAACATCAAAGACTTAGAAACCATAGGTTGACAAGTGAAACTTAGAATATTGCATAGAGAAGTGAACTAACAAGCATTGCTTGAGGAAATGGAATAAGAATCCAAGTTAAGAGTGAGTGCTTGGGTATATGCTCTACATAAAATATCAACCCTCATTCATTCCTCATATATAAATCACATATAAACTCACAAGACAATATAATAAGAATCACTTAATCAAGCATTCAAGTGAGCAAACCTGCCCTCTTCATTCCTATTTCTTTATCAATCATTGATGCAATATTTCGATAGGTCTGAAGCATTCAAAGTAAAACCCATGAGCCATATTTTTTAATTTATAATCTAGGTTAATACATATATTTTTTATCACACATTTCATCCTTGTACACACATATGCAAACTTGTAGGGGATAACTACGTAAGTTTAAGGCCATATTCAGAGTATTTGTTATGTGGGCTGTGCCATTGAAAGAGGGGTATTTAAGGCAACTTGACACTATGAGCCACTATCCAATTTTATCAAAGTCAATCCAAGGGTGAAGAGATAGGGTTTGATCATTTGATAAAAAATGAATTTTTTTGCACATGATCTGAATACATCAAAAGAAAGACAAAAAAATATATATAAAAATTTAGTTGGTCACATTCAGATCCAACCAATATTATGTATAGGACACCTACGATAGAGTTTGAACCTAGGTTAATGCAATTATCTATATCTGACACAAGTGCCTATGGCCATAAAAAGAATATATATAGAATTTGATGACTATTTCATGATCATGTTTTATTCCACTTCTAGTTTGTTCCTACCTAGACCTGCACGTGCATAATAAACCAAGTATCATTTATTTCCTTTTCATTAAAATATATATCAATAATTGTACTTTACTATTTTAATAATTTTAGTTAATTCAAAATATTATTTGTCTATTTTTTCTATTAATTAACCTAATTATTAGGTTAGTTCATCACCTTTGTGTAGAAGCTAATGTAATCCCTTTAACCCTAGGTAACCCCATTTATCTATATTTAGGGTTAAATAGTAAGTAAGAGATGTTTGTAATAAGGATATCAAGGATATAATTGATAAGTCTATGCAAAGAACTAACAAGCAAAGATTCACTTCAATTCAAGATGTAAAAGAGATATGCTAAAGAGAGAAATTCTATTAGGTGGTAACTAAGAGGTATATAAACTAAAGGTTGTAACCAAGATGCATATAAACTAAGGTTATAACCAAGATGTGTAAACAAAAGAAGAAAAATATAAAAAGATAACATATATTAATAAACATATACAAATCTAATCATGTAAACAAAAAACATACTAATATAACATATACACACATACATATATCCACCAAAATAAATAAAGAAATACTATATAGATAAAGATACTTACCTTGGGTTGACTTGTTAGCACATCAATATCTCCCTTAGCACAAGTGACACTTTGTGAGAGATGCAAATGAAGATCAATGTGTAAGGATGCAAACCTAATATTCCTTAGTTGGTGTTGGGGTATTTTCATTTAGTTTAGCATGACTTATGCTAGTTGCATGCCTAAAGATAATAATAAGTCAAATGAGCTAGTGCACTAGCATATAATACAATAAATGTTCTCACACGTTCACCTAAAGCACACAACTTAAGATCATTTTTTGTCAATTTTGTTACACGATGGTATATGCATTGAGCTTGTTATACTAGGGTGGTTGAATATGCACAAAATTATAACCATTAACATCATATTATAGATATTCCTAATAATTCACTCATTACATACTTAGGCTATTAATCACAAAAAAATATATATGTAAATTGAGGAAAAAAGTAGTGGTACCATTATTTCCATAACAAGATTATAAAAGATATTTCAATCAGCACAAGTATTCTATTCCATTACATATCAAGGATCATCATACACATCGCATTGCACATCAGGGTTATGACTAGTCTCAAGATCACAATTACAAGATTACCATTATAACAAAAATAACACTTCTAAGTAAAACTAGGGGGTATTTATACATAGTTTTACCTTGATCATTTTGTTATACTATGAATGTCAATAATGATGACTTATCAATGACCATTTACAATAATGAGTCATGGGAAGCTGTTACAATGAATTCCTATTGATTTAGGCTTAACTACCCATATATATCCTCTTTATGTTAGATATTCATCATCATGTTCCTATCTTCTCATGGGCTGATGCTGAATTTGCTGACTATTCTCTTTTGATGCTTGCATGAATCGTTTCCTAACCATTTTTTCCTTTTGTGCCCTTATCCAAGTCATACATTAATTATTTGAGTCTTGCATCCTTAGTTCCTCTATGTTTTCTACATCTTTATTCCTTGTGACTTGCTTCTATTGTGCCAAGGTCTTCTCTGACTTATCTCTCTTTTGTTTAGGTTTACTTCTGTGTCCATATCTCTCATGCCATCTTCCAAAAAGTAATTATAATAAATCAATATAAAATTTGGGGTCCAACATCACCCCGTACTAAGCTAATAATCCATCCTTGAATATGTGCCAACATCAGGTCCCTCTGATTCTAAAACTTTGGGTCCCACTTGCTCAACTTGGTGCTTGACTTCCTTCTAATGGTTGAGGGCAGTCTGTAACTTAGAGGTAATTTACTCAACTTCACCCTTCAGTCATTTCATCTCCTCAGGCTATTTCATAAAGTCACCCATTAGTGTCATCAAAAGTTTGAGTTTAAAATTGGCATCCTTGTGGATGTCTTCAAGCATTTTGACTTTTGTCAAAACTTGCACTTAGAGTGCTGTAAAACTAGTATTAAGCTCTAATAGTGAGCATTAATTTTATTTTCAAGTTCCTCCGTGTCCTAGAATGATTTTTCATGCTACACTCTATCCTTTATTATTATCACACTCTCAACTAGTTTTTGGCACTAGTGTTCCTCCGATTGAAGCCCAACTTCCAAAATTTTAGTAGGGCATGCCAATTTTACAAATATCCCATCAGTGATGGGAGTTATAGCACCAACCTTAGCCAAAAATATATTACATAATTATATGGACTTAATAAATTTATTTTCATCCCAAGTCTACTCTTTCTAGGGATTCACTTAGTCTTTGCATGTTTTCAATAATTTATCTATTAGGGTCTTCAACTTATCAATGGCTTCACCTATAAGAGGGATCCCATTGGCAAGTGTCAACTCATTCTAAAACAATATCTTACAAAGTTTTAGAGTCCTCACTTGAGATGCCATTTCTACTTCCTATTGGCACTTGATCTCTTTTAATTCTTATTCAAGCCTCAACCTTTTGGTACATTCATGTTGATATAGGGAAATGACCTCTTGGTGCTTTCGCTATAGCTAGCCAACATCATAGCTATGTAGAGAATTTTGCCTAGTGATCATGAGATCCAACTTAATGAGGGTCATGCCTACTTGGGCTAGTGATCAATGTTAAAGATCCACCCAAAATACCTTAGGAAGATCCACACCCTCCAGTGCTAAATCCATGTTAGCCGATGCAAAATTGTATCGACATTCCTTGTTAAAAATATCCATGTATAGAGAGAGTTTACAATGCATTTGATTGGAGGAGTCTTCCGTGGGGAAATATTACCAAATATATAATTCCTCTTTAGGAATTTTTTATTGGAGATAACCAAGAATGGGGAGGTTATCACCCTAATTTACTTATTATTGCTCATATTCCTTAACAAGCCCCTTTCCCTTATTAGGATCATGCTCGAGTATCTCAACATTTATATCTACTTATTGTTATCCACTTAGGCCAACATCTAGGTCCTCAGTGTCTAAATTTTCATGTCTATCCTCCCCCTCTTCACTAATGAGACTCCTAGTGTTTACTTGCACGTCATCAAGGGTAAATTCCTCTTTCTATTCTAAATAATCATTCTTCAACTTAGGGTGGATTATTTTTGAACCCTTGGGTAGGTTCCTTCTTAGGTGATGCCTTAAGAGTCACCACCCTTTGTTTAGATATTGTAACACTTGGCATAATATGCTCTTGTCCTTAAGGAATAGTTGTCTATTGGGTGGCATCAAGGCCTTCTTGTTCCTACACTATAGGCATCTCTTGGTCTTTTAGAGGTGATGGGGCCACCCTTTACCACTTAGGTTGCTCCTCTTACATGCTCCTAATAGAATCATGCCTTATCCTCTTATCTTGTCTTCACTACCTTCTTTGAGTTGTTATTTATGGTAGAAGGGTAAGGGTTTATGTGGTGGTCTCATGACTTCTTGAAGCCTTATTCTTAGGATTTAGCATATAATATAAAACATGAATGTGATCCCCCACAAGAATATAATATTCATTAATATCAATGTTATCTGATTCATTCGTCTCCCTATATGCCTTCTTCCTTGGGTAGACATATAATTTCCAAAGAGTATGAGTCTCATCATCACTTTAATTAGCATCAATGTGCACCTTATGCATGTCAGCAATGTGATTTACAAAATTATTGAAATACTTGGTAGTGAAAGCATATAATAATTTTAGCTACCCAGACAAGTTATTCATGGGATCCATCTAAATAAATGTGAGTGAATAATGTTTAATAATAAAAAATTGGGATTGAGTTACCATCTACATGAGAAAATCCTTATGGATGCTCCATTCATTTCTAAGTGCTTCTTTCATCCCTTCAAACCATCTTTTCATTTTCAACTTATGGGAAGGGGAGATGACAATTGGGAAAGTGAACTATTGGAACTATTTGGCAGGGGATTTATTATTGGGTGGGTAAACCCACTTTAATTCCTTACCAATATATTTTGGAACATCAATTTCATCAAACACTAGTAAAATAAGAATTGTGCCCAAAGGAAATTTATGATTTAGCAGGCGATGGGCCTTCTCAACACCTTTCACAATCCTTTCAATAAAGTACTAAGAATAATTGTACTTTACCTTTATCCATATGGATTTACACATAGAGTTACACCATGCCAACATATTTACATATGTCCCCAACCCCAAACTTGGTCATATCCAAGTGCATAACTACTTGAATGGTAGGATCCTAGAGGCTAGATATGTACATGGCATGGCCCTCCTTTTTGTACTTTAGTACTACCACTACCTTCTCAACTATCTTATGGTCCTCTAGATCCACATTAAGGTTAATGCATAAACATTGCAACCCTATTAACCTAATATTTATTTAGGTAATGATCTACATTATATGCCCTACAAAGTATAAATAGTCCTTGTGGATGTGTGAGACCAAAAATATTACCGCCTCCATAGGCTTCCCAAAAAAAAGGCAAGTTGAAAATTTGGAACACTTCATCATCATTTAGAAGATCAAAGACTATGATGTCATAAGTGACCTTATTCTTAATGTTTTAGCACTCAACCTTGTAGTCACACTATAAGTCTCCCTTATTTTTGGGTTAATGGTGATTGTAGTTGATCACTTAACAATAAGAAAACTTAGACCCCCAATTTGCATCACACAATATTGACTCAGGATATTAAATTTATTTAATTAAAATAGAGGGCGGAGGTGGTGTTGTATACTTATTTTTCCCCTCACACACCATTATTGGTTCCTTATTGATATATGTCTCTATCACTCATTGTGACAATTTTTCTTCTTGCACACTGGACTCACTAGGAACTTCCTCTCAGATCAAAACATGACATCCCCCTGCACCCTCATACTCTTCATCTTTATGGATTACTATAAAAGGCTCACTTATCATGGCCTTCTATTTTGGATGCATCACCCCTGGGATGCTCAAAGGTTGACACATGGCCATTTGACTCTCCCAAAATAATATGTGTTTTCTACCTTCAACTTCCTCAGCCTTCCTGATTCAACTTCCTTTAATGGTGGACATTGATACCTACAATCTACAACTCTATCCAATGTGATTCCATGATCACAATTCCAATCTTTTTTTAATCATGATTTTTGACTCACTTCCTATCTTTGAATTTGTTTAAGATATTGACAATGCTTTGCTCAACCTC
Organism: Torreya grandis; assembly: GCA_037957365.1. NCBI lineage: Eukaryota > Viridiplantae > Streptophyta > Pinopsida > Cupressales > Taxaceae > Torreya > Torreya grandis. The sequence goes on from JARHVA010000323.1 coordinate 5,008,439, forward strand.
TATAAATTTTGTAAATTCAAAATATTTCAACAATAAAGTTAAAAAACAAGGACCCTCTAACCTTATATAGCCTTGAAGACTTACTTACATATAATATCCCATGCCTTCATCCACCACTTTGATCATTAATGCTTTCAAATGGTATGCCAAAATGTTTGTTTGACACGCTTACCATTATATTTATCACTTTATCAATTTAATACAACGGTCCTATCCTTGAAACTTTTTCATAGTGCATGCCAGTTGTAAAAAGACTTTAACTTATATTTTCAAAGGTGGGTGTCATATCCTAATTTATCTCTAAGCTGAATAACTTGTTTGATCCATTAATTATTATGGTTGATTAGTTGATTAACTAATATTTGATTAAGCTTAATAACATATGTTAATTATGGGATAATTTGTGTTGCTTAATTTACATGATTAGATGCTATGAGTGAGTGTTAACTATATATATATATACTTTGTGATCATGTTTGATTATTATATAACATTATTTTATGGATATAATGATGTTTTAGGCTAACTACCTTCATTTTCATGAGGTGGATACTGGATAGATTCTTCCCTCAGATCGTGATAGAGGGAGAGTATCATCATAAAGGGTGGTCTAGATGGAGATGTTGGGGGATGATAGAGAATGAATCTGGAAACCCTTGCACACACCACTTAATATATATCATGTTTTGTACTTATTTGATATAGATAGCGTAACATGTTTTATATACTTTTCCTTTAGGTGATTGTTAATATGTTTTATGGTATAATCTTGATTGTTGATAATGATCATGTTGATTGTTTGAGTGATTTCAATAATTTTTTGATCTTACGTAGCTCATTTTGTTTGGATAAATGAGTGAATTTATTTATGTTTACTTATATCACTACCTTATTATGTATAGCTGAATAGGAAAACATTATGATGTTGTGATGAATTCTATAATCATTACTCAATTTATAAGATTTAGGTAATAATAATTAGAGATTATTATTATGTTAATTACATTATAATGTTGAAAGATAATAGCCTTATTTTATAATATATTATATTTGATTAAAGGATTTATATTCATAATATATAAATGAATATATTAATGTTAATTATTTAATGATTTTAGGAAATCATTGTAATTGTTATGTATACTGGAGGATAACATTTCAACGTAAACTCTAGTCTTGTTATACTTAGTCACATTTCCAAAGTTATATTATTCTATTGTGTTTAGTCATTGCATGGGGAATACATTAGACAATGACTAGTTGATAGTCTTGCATGGAATATAACATAGGGATTATGTGACTTATGTGATTGAGATGGTTGATGATGGTTTGTTTAAATCATTGTCATGTAGATTTTATAAAGAATATAATATGATTAATTAAGGATTGGAGAGAAGCATCAAAATGATTAGGTTATTAATCATCTTTTGACTTTAGTTAAGCAAAGTTTGGGAGAAAATTATGGGTTTTATTGTCTTTTTCATGGAGACAGAATGTGAGTTGGTTAAGCTATTTGGGAATGCATATTCTGTAGAGAGTTTAATCACCCAAAGAGTATGGAAAAGTGGAATGAAATAGGTGATGTAAAAAGAATAAAAGGAGGATAATGGGGGATGTGAACATGATGATACACAACATAGAATATGGTTCACGACATATTGAGAGGAGAAGATAAAAGGCAGAGAGGAGGTGAACAATTGCGATTAAGAAATTTTCTTGGATTTATTTGACATTCATACATTTACCAGGTTGGTTTTATAATTTAATTTATGAATGATATATTTATTGTGTTTCTTAAAATGTGTATGGTTACTAGTTTCTTTGTTAAATTCATTAAAAATATTGGGTTTTATGTGGATCCTTGTGGAAGGGTCATCATTTATAAAACCCCACATTCAAACCAGGGTAACCTAGGAGATGAGGTAGAGCCATAGAGTTGGCCATGGTTGTTGTTTGGTTTTTAAATAGCTTTGTACTACACATATCTAACTATTTATAAACCTCTATTCAATATTTGAGGCTTATTCTGATGGGTATATAAGTAATATGGTTCATAATAGTTGATTCAAACCAAATTATTATATATGCATTTAGGCTATATGGAAATATAGACTTAAAATTGTTAGTTTGTATAATCACTTAATTGTTTAAGCTAAATCAAACCTTTTGAGTTTAAAATATGGGTTTTTTAGAATTTTAAATATATATACACAAATATATACATGAGTATATACTCAATTAAAACTGATTAAATATATATGTATACTCATATATTTATATATATATCTAGATATATACTTATATATACTTGTACGTTAAATTGTTTGACTTCATTAAGTGATTGTAAGTATATGTGTGTGTGTGTGTATAGTTATATTTAACTAACACACTTTAATAAGTGACTGTATATATATGGATGTATATATATACACCTATAATTTAAAGACAAACTCTAATGTGACTATTAGTAATACATTCTATAGATGAAGATATTTGTATAACACTCTAATGAATATGAATTTCAATTGGTGATTTAATTGCATTTAGATTCAGTGAATTTGTATATACATGACAATAATAAAGTAATGTCTCTCATATATGTTATATTATGTATACATGTTTATACAAATGAATTTTAGAAACTTTAGTTAACTCACATCGAGTAACCCAAGATGGGTAGATGAATAATACGACTGTAGGGTTTTGCATTTGGCTTTATGCAAGTGTATATACTAGTAAACAGATAAGGAAATTATGATAGAAGTTTAGTTATTTATTTTGAACATGGTAATAAAGCTAGTTCAGATTTGAGCATGATTAATAGAGAAAATAATAGAGTCAAAACACCAAATTATCAAAAACATAATATAATATTATTTCTTCTATATCTTATTCATCTAGGACATTACAACTTTATAGGAATATCATTCCTATAATTATGGAGATTATCTCTCCATCAAAATCTCACCCAAATCACTATGAATAACACACACTAATAAATAGACTATAAACAAATATATTGTTATCACAACATATTCAAATAACCAATCTAGTAACTAACTCACCAATATACTATTTACCTCAGTAAATACTCATGTAATAAACTAATCCCTAACATTCTCCTCCTTAATTTTTACATGGTGCAAAAACATTCACACTTTCACTTGTAGTATGCTCACCCCTTATGGCATGTCCTATTTGGCTCATGATCCAATTACAAAGAAAGGCTCACCCCTCCCATGGTTTTAATCAGGTTTACCAAAAACCTTGACATGAACAGGACCCATCAACTATTCACATCTGGTGGTTTACTATATCTACCACAAAACTTTTCAAGATCCATGAACTAAATTACATTGGTGCATTTTTCCTTTCACTATGTTTTCACATCAAGGAATTATGTTTGGAATTACACAAAAAATACATTATTTGAACATGCATATACTTCTATTCTTATTTTCAAACATACAATGGAACACACCACACTACATATGTCACCAAATCATTCTAGGGCCTCATCATTGGTGACTGATGAGAGATTGTAAAACTCCAACCTACATTTCCTCCTTCATCCAATATGTGATAGTGTTTACTCAACACATGTTGTTGATGGGGCTCAATTGCATGAATTTCTTGATGAAAAATCCCCCCATAATTTAGATGTTGCATACAAGTAAAAATATATTCATTTTATAATTTTGATAATGACTCTAAAATGACCTAAGCCTAAACAACTTTGACTTTTTCAACATATGGATACTTTGAATTTTGGACTAAAAACAAAATATTAAAATAGAAAATGTTTAAATTTTAACTCTTACTTGAGACATGACTATTACCTCAAAAACCTAAATGACACATAATATAAAGGCTGTAAAAAGACTCAACTTATAACTTTTAAAAGCAATGAAATAATATACAATGCATAAATAGGTCTGAGATATCAAACCTAAGAGACTTGAATTAGCCAAGATCCCTATATCATATACTATATATGACAAAACAAATCTGAAAACAAAACTTTTTGGTCAACTATGACAATATTTATACTACAAGAAATCTCTGACAAAGCTTAAATAATATTTAAAATAGTATAAATATGAGTACATTAGGAATGCAAGGTGAGAGTGCAATGTGGATCATCCCCTGGATGTTTCCTAGTCTATAGACACTACTTTGAATAGGTTCATGCTGAGACTAACATTGAAGACACCTTTTTGAGTGCATATAGGATTAGACAGAAAGGAGGAACACTTGGCCATGCATAAGTTGATAACAATTTTTGATTGTCATTTGGAAAGAGATAACCAATGGTGGAAAAAACCATAAAATATTGTTCTAATCATGAAACCAAGTTAAAGATGAAACCCAAAGGCAAGGATCGAGCATGAAGAAATGTTGATGCTGAGGTAAGACCAGATCTGAACTGCATAAAGGAAGATTACAACAATCCCAAGTAAAATATCCTCAAATAATGATGCAAAATGAGATTTTAGTGATCTACAAATATTAAATAGAATTATTCTTTCCTTCAATGAATATATCTAGTGAATAAATCAATTCATGTTGAACACAATAGAGCAACTTAGCAAATATAATCCCAGATTCAAATCAAAAGACTAAGCATGTGATTTTTGGCAATGATGTTTTGAGAGATGCAAATGGAGAGATCATGTGAAGGAGGAAGAGATGTTAATGGAGAAATATGTGTGGAAAAGCATGTAATGAGCTAGGTGAAGGCATCCTAAAGCCAAATTATGCCAATAATGCACTACTGAGCAAAACCCATCCAAAGTCAACTCTTTATTATCTAAAACCAATCCAAGAAAAAATATTCTTCCTCATCAAGTGGGGAGATGCATATGACAAATGCCCCTATGAATAAATAATTCTCCCATCATAGGATTTTCCTACCTTAATACCAGATAATAAATTTGGCTCAGATCTGAGCATGATTAATGGAGAAAATAATAGAGCCAAAATACTAGAATATTAAAAACACATTATAATATTATTTTTTATATATCTTATTCATCTAAGACATTAAAAATTTATAGGAATATCATTCTTATAATTATGGAGATTATCTCTCCATCAAACTCTCACCCAAATCCCTATGAATAACATATACTAACAAACAGACTATAAATGAATATATTGTTATCACAATATATTCTAATAACCAATCTAATAACTAACTCACCAACGTACTATTTACCTCTCGGTAAATACTCATGCAAAATATAATGTAATAAACTAATCCCTAACACATGGCTTATACTTGTAAGTGACTATGTATGGTTGTTTTTGGATGAACTGTGTATGTGTTGCATAGCTCGTAGGGAGACTAGGTATACGAGTTCATTTTCATAATTATATTATTTTATTCGGCTATGTGTGGTAGTTATTTTATTTCAGCCAAACCTAAGATGTTAAAAACATATCCGAGTATAGTTTTCTGTTGAGTATTATTGATTATTATATTAAATAACACTCAAGATGGGTAAAAGTGACTGATGTTCTATTTTCTCATTTGAACTATATCTAATTTGCAAACTTGAATGATTATTTGGATTTAAATGGTTAAATTGTTTTGATGAATAATAGAGTAATTGAGTTTAATTAATTGAATTATGTGTGTTTATTATCATGGGCATATGATTTCTTAGTTTAATGAAAAAGGTTATGGGGCCTTTGTTTATGAACTAAATGTATACTTCACATATATAGTATACTCTAAGGCGAATGACCATGGATGTCATCTTAGTAGTATGTCGTATAAACAAAGTACGTATAATATATATATATATATATATATATATATATATATATACACACACACACACACACACACACACACACACACGCACACACACACACACGCGCACGCACACACACACACACACACACACACACACACACACACACACACACACAACTGTGTTATTATTGTTATTATTAAAATAGTGAATAATTGATGCTTGTTTATATTTGGTTAGTATAAAAGCATTAGAATGATGTATTTGTGAGTTTAAATACATAACATAATTGTATGTTATGGACCGACTATTGTTATATATGGAATATGAAAAATTATTTAGCCAAAGTTATAATATTATTTCATGGAGAAATAATAATATAAGTTGCTTAGTGGTTAAAGTAACTGGCAATCTAGATAAGCATTACCCATATAATATATTTTTGGATTCTATTATTATTTGTAATAAACTAGATATATGGATTCAATTCACTTCATTTGATAGATTAAATGAATGTTTGTGATATTTATTTACTTAGCATAATTTTAATTAGCTAAAGTGAAATATTATGAATGAATCTATTGATTTTCTTTTATTATTATTTATTTTACCAAATCTTGCATTCATGATGCTAATTAAGTAGTGGATGGATTCCACTAGATTAATTAGGACCATCAATGCAAGATAAGGTATAATATAATCAAGTGGTGTGTATGAATTTCACTGATCCTAGAGATCATTTACTATTGAAAACTTTCACCAAATTAATATTTGATAAACATTATCATTTGATAAGTTGATATAGTTTTCATATTTATGTGATATCATATTAGAATGGATTTATTTATGGTACACATTATGTATTAGATATATTCAACACACAGGTTCTAGTTTGTTACTTTGTATTCTCGCACCATCATTATCTATCCATCCGTGAAGGGAGGGTCATCCCCTTATTTGGGAGATAGTGCGGGGGATCTGTGGTTTGTGGTTGGTGTGGAAAAGTGCTCAAATGATGGTCTCCCTCCTAGATGGGTAATATACTTGAGACTACACTTGAGATTACATATTGATGTGTGAGTCATGGAGACTCTACTCAGAGGAGCATTGTATCATGTTTTATCATTATGATATTATTATGTATTGCTGAAAATTATAAATTTCAGACATTATACTTATACAATAGAGGCTATAATATTGTATTAGATGTGACTAAATTTTTACTAGTTCATTTATGATTTGATGTAGTATTTATGGTTATTCAGTATTTTTCATGATTTTTATATTTGATCATGGTGATCCTTAGCTATGTGGATTAGTTATAACCTTTTGATTAACTAAATTAATATAGATAGTTAAAGATCACCAGTTAAGACTTTTTGTGGTAAAATCTATATGTTGAATATGTGTGATTAAATTAATTTTTTTTTATTATAATATTCTGGTAAAACCTAGTGGAGTTGTTACATTGTGGTATGAAAGGTGAGACTCAAACTCTATGACTTAATGTGTTCGTTAACACAAATTTATTATCTTGATAAATGGGAAGAAAAATGGTGTGTGCTAGACCAAGAAGTGAAGGTAATTTGAATACTAAACCCCTATTAATCTAAATCAGTTTGTATTTGAGCAAGCTATGAAGTTGGACCAAATCCTCGCAACCATGCAAGAGACTAGGGACCAAATCATGGCCCTAAAACAAGAAGTACATGGCTATGAGGAAGAGAATGCTCAATAACTTGAAGAAAACCCTAATGACCAAGAAAATATTTAAGAGTAGAAGCATGAGGAGGTGCCATAGGATACAGGAGCTCAACTAGCTATAGAGTAAGAAATGAAAAAGGTGAATCTACCCAAGTTCTATGGAAATGTATTGGGGGATGGAGTTGAATCATGGTTAATAGAAATGGAAAAGTATTTAGAGATTAAAAATTATTTTGAAATCATGAAAGTAGTTTGGGGAGCTTATCACCTTAATAGTGAATCAATGACTTGGTGGGTAAATAAGAAGTTGGAGATGAATTTTGACTCAACCACCACCACTTGGGAATAATTTATGACAAATTTTAGGTCATGATGGATTCCATAACAGTACTTCAATCAAAAGCTTAAAATTTTTTAGAATCTTAAGCAAGGGGATTTATTAGTGAATAAATATTAGGATAAATTCACCAAGATTATTAAGTATTTACCTCAATATTAGGTAGATGAGAGGTTTAAAACTAGAATATTCATTATGGGATTAAAACCCCAAATAGGTGGTGAAGTAGATGTGCATGGCCCCTACCATGGATTAGGTGTTCTAAAAGGTAGTCAAGCAAGAACATAAACTAAAATCTCTCACCCAAGTTTGAGCTAAGTTTAAAAATAAATTTAGAAGTCCTAAACCAACTTTAAAGAAGAATTGGAAGCAGAGGAGCATAGATTCCAAGGGTCAGTTCAAGAACCAAAATGCCATGTTCAGCAGTGGTTCAGGGAACATGAAACTTTGTAATGATTTTAAGGGAAACCATTAGATTGATAAGAAAGGACTAGTTGGAGGTTACTTTATTTATGGGGGTGACCATTTTGTTCAAGAATGTCCTTAGGAAAAATCAAACAATAAGGGTTCATCTTCTCAGTAAGGTATGTTTTAGTAGTGGATTCATGCAGTTGTGGAAAATTGACAAGCTAAGTATCAAGCTTCACCCATAGAATAATTTGGTATTTTGTTTATATTTTAATTGATATGGGAGCTATATAATGTTTCATTACTCTTAGAATGATTAGAAAATTGTCTAGAAATGTTAGAGTAATGGAAAATGCATGGTCAATACAATATGGGAATGAGTCAAAAGTCAAAATTGATAAATGTCTAGTCAAAGTAGAGATTAGATTTTTTGAGTTTATAATAGTAATAGATATCTATGAAACACTATTGGGATAATATGATGTGATCCTATGAGTCAATTGTCTCATGAAGCATAAAGCCAAGGTTGACTATTTTTTGAAGAAGGTCGAGTGTCAATGTGATATTAGAAATCAAACACAAGTTTTGGGTGAGAGAAGGGAGTTAAAGCTAAGGTATATTTATATAATTCAACTAAAAAAATCTAAAAGGAAGGGATGCCAAGCATTTATCATTAAGATAAATGATATGGAAGAATTTAAGGAAGCATTTATTGAAGATTATCCTTTTTTGAGAAACTTCTATGATGTGTTTACACAAGAATTACCAAGATTAAAACCTAAGCATGAGTTTAATTTCTCAATTGATATCATACTTACATCAGAACCATAGTCTAAGGAACCATACAAAATGATAACCATTAAATTTATTGAGTTAAAGGCATAAATTTAGGAGTTATTGATGAAAGGTTTGATTCAATTGAGTGTGTCACCATGGGGTGCTCCAGTTATCTTCATCAAGAATAAGGATGACATTCTTCACCTGTGTATAGACTATAGGATGTTGAATAAAGAAATGATCAAGAAAAAATATCCATTACCACTCATTGATGATCTCTTTGATCAAATGTGAGGAGCAAAAATCTTTTCTAAGATTGATTGTAGAGCAAGGTATCACCAGTTGAGGATCCATGAAGAGGATATTCTGATAACAATGTTCAGGACTTGCTATGGGCACTATGAGTTCATATTGTTACCATTTGGATTGATGAATGCTCCAACAAAATTTATGAATAAAAAAGAATAGTTTGTTTAAAGATTACCTAGATCATTTTATGTTAGTCTTTCTTGATGACATCCTCATTTATTCCAAGGATGAGAAAGAACACCTACAACATTTGGAATTGGTTTTTCAACATTTATAGAAGCATAAATTTTGTGGCAAGTTGTCTAAGTGTGCATTTTTATAAAATAAATTATAATATCTGGGACAAATTATCTCTACAGATGGTATTTCAGTAAATCTAGCAAAGATAAGAGCCATTATGTAGTGGCTAACACCAAATAATGTGCATGAGGTAATAAGTTTCATGGGATTAACAAGATAATAGAGAAAATTCATTCTAATTTTTTTAAAGATATCTAATCTGATTACCTCTCTTCAATGAAAGAATAAGAGTTTCATCTAGTTAGATAAGTGTGAGATAGAATTTTAGGAATTGAAAAGGAGGCTTACTTCAACACTAGTGCTAAGAGTTCTTGATCTTAATGATTAATTCTCAGTGATCACTAATACATCTGGGGATAGACTTGGAGGAGTTCTTATGCATGATGGTTTAGTGATAGATTATGAGTCGAGGAAATTGAATCCATATGAGGTGAATTATGCCCCTCATAACCTAAAACTTATGTTAATTGTGCATGCTTTGAATGTTTGGAGGCATTATCTATTAGGAAAATCATTTGAGCTCAAGATTGATAACTTGGGACTCAAGTACATATTCACCCAACCAAATTTAAGTTCTCATCAAAGATGATGGTTAGATTTCTTGTCTAACTATGATTTTGCTATTAACTATAATAAAGGTAAGGAGAATAGAGCAACTGATGTTCTAAGTTGTATAAGGTACATAGTAATCATGGCTACTATTAAGAGTACTTTTAGAGATCAAGTGATCAAATTATCTTCAAGAGATGAATTCTATAATCAGGTTAAGAAAGCATTATCTAAGAATTCTCAAAATCTTAAGTTTAAGGGATTTAAAATAGAGAATGATGGTCTTTTGTAGTAAAATGGCAGGATGCATGTAACTAATAGGGATAATCTGAGGAGCATAATACGAAAGGAATTATATAAAGCACCATATTTAGGACATCTAGGAGTAACCAAGCTCATGGCTAAGCTTAAACCACTCTATTTATGGAAAGTAATCAAGAGAGATGTAGTAGATTTTGTGTCTCATTGTCTGGGATGTCAGTGTGTGAAAGTTAAACATGTGCACCTAGATGGATTGTTGTATCCACACAACATACCATAATGGAAATGGTAGGTGATAAGTATGGACTTTGTGCAAGGGTTGATGTTATCATGAAAGATGCATGACATGATCTTGGTATTAGTTGACAAACTAACCAAGGAAGCTCACTTTTTATCAAGCAACTTCACAAATGATACACCTATGCTTGTAAAGAGATTTGTAAAGGAAGTGTATCAATTGCATGGTTTGATTATAACAACTCATATCAATTAATAATGAAGATGGATCCATATAAGGTGTTATACAAAAGGTGTAGAACACCAATTAGTTGGAACAAGTTAGAAGATAGGTTAGTATTTGGACCTATGATGATTTTAGAAATGGAATATCAAGTCAGGAAAATTAGGTAGAGGTTGGACAAAGCTAATGATAAATAAAAAAGTTATGCTAATTTGAAGAGAATAGCTAGGCAGTTTTTTGTAGGTGATAAAGTGTTTCTGCGAGTTAAGCTTTAAAAAAGCTTGATGAAATTTGGGAAGTCAACAAAACTTTCACCAAGATATGTGGGACCCTTTGAGGTTTTGGAAGTGGTAAAACCTATAACATATAGGCTTTCATTAGCACCAAACCTAGCTCTTTTACATAATGTATTCTATGTGTCTTATCTTAAAAATTATATAGATGATCCTTCACATGTGTTGGATTAGAATGCTTTGTAGGTTTTGGATCCTAGGGTGGTCATGGTAGAACCAATAAAAGTAATTTAAACTCAAAAACTTCATTTTCATAATAGATAAGTGTCACCATGTAAGGTCCTATGGGACCAATACTCTGAGGAAATGTTACTTGAGAGGACTATGATAAGTTTTATATGCTGCTTCCACATTTGTTTGCTTGATTTGCTACTGCATATTATATTATTTTTTGCTAAATAATGTTTTAAATTTATAAATTTTGCCTGAATAAATTTCATGATGATGATGATTGGATTTAGAGAGAAGGATGTCACATCCCAATTTATCTCTAAGCTAAATAACCTATTTTATTCATAGATTATTATGGTTGATTAGTTGATTAACTAATATCTTATTAGGTTTAATGACATAACCTGATCATGGGACCATTTGTGTTGCTTAATTTATATGATTAGATGCTGAGTTAATGATCCTTTTATATTATATACTTTATGATCATATTTGATTATTATATATCATTATTTTATGTATATAATGATGTTTTGGGATGAATACCTTCATTGTCATGAGGTAGATGCAGGATAGTATTTTTCCTCATATCATGATGGATGGAGAGTATCATTAGAGAGGGTGGTCTAGATGGAGATGTTGGGGGATGATAGAGAATAAATCTAGAAGCCCTTGCACACACCACTTAATAGATATCATGTTTTGTAATTGTTTGATATAGATAACTTAACATGTTTTATGTACTTTTCATTTAGGTGATTGTTAATATACTTTATGGTATAATATTGATTGTTGATAATGATCATGTTGATTATTTGAGTGATTTCACTAATTTTTTGATCTTATTTATCTCATCTTGTTTAGCTAAACAAGTGAATTTGTTTATGTTTACTTATATCACTCCCTTATTATGTATGGCTGAATAGTAAAACATTATGATGTTGTGACATATTTTACAATCGGTACTCAATCTATAAGATTTAGATAATAATAATTAGAGATTATTATTATGATAATTACATTATAATGTTGAAATATAATAGCCTTGTTTTATAAGATATTGTATTTTATTAAAGGATTTATATTTATAATAGATAAACGAATATATTAATGTTAATTATTTAATGATTTTAAGAAATCATTAAAATTATTATGTATGTTGGAGGATAACATGTCAATGTAATCTCTAGTCTTGTTATACTTAGTTGCATTACCAAAGTTATATTATTCTATTATGTTCAGTCACTACATGGGGAATACATTAGACAATGACTAGTTGATAGTAATGCATGTAATATAACACAGGGATTATGTGACTTATGTGATTGAGATGGTCGATGAAGGTTTGTTTAAATCATTTTCATACATATTTTAAAAATAATTTAATATGATTAATTAGAGATTATAGAGAAACATTGAGATGATTAGGTCACTAATCATCTGTTGACTTCACCTAAGCATCATTTGGGAGAAAATTATGGTGTTTACTATGTTTTGCATGGAGGCAGACTGTGAGTTGGTAAAGCTATATAGGCATACATATTATTTAGATATTTTAATCAATGAATAGTATGGAGAAGTGGAAGGAAATAAGTGATGGAAAAATAATAAAATGAGGATAATAGGGGCTGTGAATAGGATGGTACATAACATAAAAGATTCTCAAAAAATATTGAGAGGATAAGACTATTGAGGTGTTATCAATGATGTCTCCAAGGTGACCAAGAGTGTTCATGAGGTGTCAAGTAAGCTAGTAGGTCAATGACAAAGTGTTTCTTAGTGATCATGCATGGATCTTATAGTGTTTGCTTAGTTAGGTATGATGATGGATGTTGATCATGTGTTGACCATGTTTGAGAGGTATTATGGGGTGTAATAAGTTCTTGGTATACTTGTGGAAGTTAAAATAATCCATTTGAGTAGTCTTGTGAAGGTATAGGTTATCCTATCCATCTTAGTAGAGTTTCTTGGGTAAGTAGATTGATGACATCAACATTTGCATGTGTAAAGGTGTCAACAAAAAGTGGTCACATGGGTCTATTTAGTTTTATGATTAGAGTACAGTTTTAAAATTTCATGCCTTGACATGATGTATATCAAAATTTATGATGGTGAAAACTTGCTCTCCCAAGAATATTTCACTATTTTCCATAGCCAAATTTGCATTTTTTAGTTACTGTTGGAATTCAAATATTTGAATTTTACAAATTAAAACTAGTCTGTAGCATTTTGATTATAACTTTTGATGATGGAGTAAAAAAAAGTTGTAAATAACTTCAATGGAAATATAGGAAAATTGATTAGGATATTTGAATGGTTATACAGTTGCATTTATGGAGCTTCAAAGTTGACTAAGGGTTTGACTTTATTCTGCAAGTGACCTAAGAAGGATATTTGTGTTTCTCTTGATGGTGTTTGGATGTTTCATGATGATTTATATATTGGAGAGTGTTTTAGAATCCCTAAAGATAATTTTTGTGTATTTTTGAGGTTTGAACATGTAGAGTAAAAAATACTCGATGTTTCATTCTAATTTTTAGTTGCGCACTACAAAATTTTGTTCCCACATATTTTGGTTCATGATGGCGAAGTTTGAAATAGAGTGCAGGCTTGATTTCCTTTAGATTCATTTTTGTCTAAGTGTCAAAATTGAGCGGAAGCTGCCAAGTGTCATCGATTGAGGCACCTTTCATAGTTTTTATAGGTTGGTCAGGATGTGCCACGTATCTCATAGCAACTTAGTGGAACACGACAAGTGTTGGCATCCAAATTTCATATCGGCATTCGCATTTAAAATCTCTTTTCAGCAGAAGGTTTCAACAAGCTAAGTATCATGATCAGGCAGAAAGTGCCAAGTGGTAATCATGGAAGGTTTCAATTTGCTTTTCTAAAAGTGATGGAAGATGCCATGTATCCTAGCTGAAGAGAGTGGAAGCCACCATGTGTTGAGATCTGAATTATCTTCATTTTGCTTCACCAATATAGCAAAAATTGTGGTGGGTCTCAGGGTTTGTTTTTGAAGCAAGTGGAAGCTACCAAGTGTCACTGTTCATGTAAATATGAAATGAGGCCTGATTGTTTCTATAATATAAATAGAGTGATGCAGAGAACAACACATGTCACCTTTCGTAGGTTTCTCAAAAGGTGGCTAAAAGCAGTGGAGATTGCCACATATCCCTAGTTAAGTAAAGTGGAGATTGCTAGGTGTCTTTTATTGAGGCAAGTAGAGATTGCCACCTGCCCCTATGCCTTTTTTTTTAAGTTGCTCAAGCAAGAAATGCTATGGGTCTTATTTCTATTAAGTTGTTAAAGTTTTGAAGAAGTGGATTGCGACAGGTGTCAAAGGCTGAACGTTCTTGAGCAAAGATATAGTAAGAGTATAGGTAAAGCAGAGAGCGCCGTGTGTCTTCGATAAGGCTATGGAACATGCCAAGTGTTGTTCTCCAGTGTCTCCTAAGTAATAATAAGGTTTTCAAGGAATTGGATGAGTATCCTCTTTTGTTTAAGAGAAGGGAGCATCCTGCGATCTATTTTAGCCAACAAACTGCCGAAAGATAGAGCGTTTCAAAATCTAAGAAATATCTTTTGTTAGACACTTCCAATTCACTTAGATTTTAGTTGGGACATTAGATTGGGAACATAAAGACAATCTGGAGTGAATCCAAGGCTATAAATAGGGGTGTAGAGATCATCAAGAGAAAAAATTAGATACTTAGAGAGAATTTTCTGAGAGAAATTGTCAAGAGTTTGACTTTCTAGAGCTATGATTAGGAATATCATTTGCCTTTGTTCTATTTTCTTAAGTTGGAAAGTTTATGTAACTGTGCATGTTTTTGTGCCTCTTATATGACTGAAGAATTAATAAGAAGATTGAATCTTGTGCCTTTGTTGATATTTTTTGTGTCATTGCAAAAATAGTCTAAGTTATGTTGTCAAGAGTTTTAGACTTTCTAGAGCTGTGATTAGTAATATCATTTGCCTTTGTTCTATTTTATTGAGTTGGAAGGCTTATGTAACTGTGCATGTTTTTGTGCCTCTTATGTGACTGGACAATTAATAAGAAGATTGAATCCTCTGCCTTTGTTGATATTTTCTATGTCATTGCAAAAGTAGTCTAAGTTGTGAGCCTCTATTTCTATTATTTTCATCTTTTACATTGATCATGCCTTGTTTGCTCTTAAATGTAATTGAATCTTACATATAGTCTCACTATGCTCAGAATTAAGGGTCAAATTACATTCAGGTGTATTGCCATAGTTAGATTTTCTTTCTTGCATTTGTGTTTCTGTTAAAATTCCTATCCCTTTTCCTAGTATACGCTTGATATAAAGAAGAGACCAGCTTCTTAAAAATTTGGAGGTTGTTTCAAGTCACAAGTCCCACATCTTGAAACTTCCCATTGTTGGTGTTAGAAACAAGTGCAATTTTAACCATCAACAATTTTTGGCATGCCTGGTGGGACACTATATTGAAGTTTTTTTCAAGATTGTATGAACCAGAGAGCTACGAGGAGTCATAGCTGTGGACCAGTAACCAGATCTCAGTCTGCTATAAATCTAGGTATTCTTTTGCCACCTTTGGTAAGTAGTCCAAGAAGAAGAGTCAACCAGTTTATACCAATACCAAGAGCAAATATGGGAGCCCCTATAGCCCCAAGAAATTATGCAAGTTGGAACACTGGTAGTCCTTTGATTCTCCCAATACCACCAGCCACTTGGGACCCTATCCCAGTGAATGCCTTAAAAGCTCTGCCCAAATTCAGTGGGCAAGATTTTAAAACACCTGAAGAACATTTGCAGGATGTATCAGAATGTCTATGCTATACATGTTGTCACACAGAAAAATGTGGCCATAAGACTATTAGCAGCTTCTTTTTAAGGGAAAGCTCTAGAATGGTATTAGTCTTTGACCCCAAATACCATATCTATATGGGATCAACTCAGAGATCTTTTCTTTGAAAGATTTGAAGAGAAGGGTGATAAGTCTTCTTTATTACAGTAATTAATTACCATCCAAAGGGCACCACAAGAAGCAATGACTGACTTCAATTCTAGATTTCAAAAGACTTGGGAAAGAATCCCTACTACAGCTAGACCATTACCAGGTATGGCCATAGTGTTTTATCTTAAGGCTTTAAATTCAGACATATCTATTATGATTCAGTCACTTGGAGGTCAAACTCTGCCAGAGGCTTATGACTATGCATTCAGAGCTGAAGATAATTTGATAGACGCTGGAAAGTTGTCTCCAAGGCCTCCCATGCCCATGTTTCCAAAGATTTCCTTGCCATTACCTCAAGAAGCCCCTAAATCTATAAACCCACCTGTGTATATGTACACATATCCTCAATCACCTACTAAATAAATTATTCTTGCCCAGTCATCTGAGCTAGATGATATGAAGAATATCTCAAGGACATTTTATAATGAGCTGATTAATATAAAGAGACAACAATATCCTTTCCATAGGCCTCCATATAAAGGCTATCAATGAAATAGATTCTCATCACAACCAAACCAATACCAGGGTCCTCAAAGGCAAAATAACCCTCAGCCAACAAATCAATTAGTTGCAGTCCCTACATCCTCACAAATTATTCCCCCCAATTTGAATAGGGAGATTGTTATAGGGCAAAATAATTATGTGGATAATACTAATGCCTAGTGTTTCCCTTGAAATAATGCTCATACACCTAGAGATTGTCCCATGGGTAATCTAAAACAAAAGGTGGCAGAGCAAAGAAGAATGGATGGATAGTTTGCAAGTTCCAGTGACAATCAAACCTACTAGTCTTCTAGTATGAAAAATTCAGTCTTAATGGCTCAGATGTAAGGGATGTATTTTCAATAAGAGGAAGAGATAGCCATGGAACATGCTTTGTTCTCATGGGTTGAAGATGAAGAATCAATTTTCTTGAATGAAGCTTCCACTTCCAAGAAACCAGTGGTGCAATCAGATTATTATACTAGATCAAAGAAAAGGATGGTGGAATAGCCTAAAGTTGTAAATAGTCAAGTCATGGAGAATCCTCCATGTCAAGGACGAAGAGACATAGCTGTTAGACAAGAAGTGCCTTAGCCAATGTAGAATCAAGTGATTCCTGCATAAATTCAAGAAAAAAAAAGATATCCTTATTCTCGAAGAACTCAGACTCTGGGACCAATAAATATGGTGGATCAATTAAAGAAGACTCCAACATGAGTATCAATATGGGATATATTGGCTATTCCTAAATATAAGACACTACTACAAGAAGCTCTATAAGGCCAATCAGTGTCCAAAGATACTATTATCAAAGAAGGACCTGCTGAAAAAGAAAGCTCAAAGACACAGTTCATATGTAGACAACAACCCTAGTGAATAATGCACTAGAGGTAAGCAAATCCAAACCGGATCCCTTCTATTTAACTTTTATAGTTGGCAAGAAACTGCTGCATAATGCAATGATTGATTCAGGGGCTAGTACTATAGTAATGCCTAAGCAGATAGCCGATGCTTTAGAAATAAAGTATAAACCACACACTAAAGGAGTCATGCAGCTAGATGGCAAAGCAGTATAAATAATAGGGAGAATTAAACAACTCCCATTACAATTATATACTTGTCCCAATATAATTATAAATCAAGATGTAGTAGTCATAGATATACCTCCTGTATTTGGTCTATGCTTATCTAGAGACTTTACAGTCAAGATAGAAGGATATATGTCCCTTGATTGGTCTCATCTCATCCTAAGAAACAAGTATGGTTCAAAGATGAAGATATTATCTGAGCCATTATATAAGGATCACATCACCAATAAACCAATTACAAAGTTAGAGGTAGCTCATGCTATGATGAATAAAGAAGAAAGGGTTTTTGTTGAGGAGTTAGGCGAATGGAGTGAACATGATCAAGAAGAGGAAAATGATCATTTATTAGCTATGATGTAAAGTGACCCATATGGAAATTATGACTCCATTGGTCTGGGCACTTATGTCATATTTGAGGAAGATCATAAAATCCCAAATGTTTTTAGGGAAGAAAAGTCAAAAGAGACCTCTTCTATTAATCCTCAAGTCTCTCAACATGAATTCCATATTCCGAGTGAGAAGTCACAAGTGTATGCCTTAATCTCTAATGAATAAGAGATAATTTCTGACTTTCTTCTTACTTTGCAAGATGATGTGAAAGAGCATGGACATTGCCTTGATCATGATGTGAATGATTTGTTTGAAATTATTGGGTTAGGTTATACTATTTTTCAAGAAGGCTGTGAGCTAGTTGTAGAGGAACAAAACAACATTGAGACTCAATCACATATGCAAAATTATTGCAAACTTTTAGAATTATCCTTTCGAGAGATTGGTAATTTTGAATTCATTAAAGAGGATGATCATGCAATAGAACTTGAGTTTGAGGCAGAAGGAGATAAGCCAATAAATGATATATATCAAAGGGCTTCCATCAATGAGCAAACAATCATTGATTTCTCGATAAGACATGCCAGTATCAAGAACTGGCATTCGACAAGCTTCCAAGGACAAGAAGAGTTTATATATGTTGGAAGCATGTTTGACTTAGACTCACTCAAATGCAAGAAAATCAATGTGGCATACAAAGAGAGCAAGTCACCAGAGCTATATACAATTCAACCACTTGTCCGGTAATATAAGCTGGCTTGTCATGAAGGAGACTTTAGAAATTCTTCTTTTAATCCAGGAGGGAGATAAAGATACTTTGTATTATATTTTGATAGTTTCCCCTTTCCATATTGTTTTGTTTTCCTAATTTTCTTTTAAATAAGTGTTCTTTGAACACGTAGTCGGCAACTCAGAGAGTTTTTCAAAATCTTTAAAATTTCTCAATGCATTGAATGTCTCCCAAATCTTTAGAAATCCCCAAGGTACCTTGTGCTACCACTTGCATAACATGTTTGCCTCACTATCCCATAAAGATTGAGTAAGATTTGCTAATGATTATCCAAGTTTAATGCCATTTTGAGACTTGATAGGTCAATAAATACCTCTTAGCAAGAGTTAAAGCTTACAAGTTCTCAAACATTCCTGCATCTACGAGAAAATATCTTGCTACTTGCATTTTTCAATGCCTAGTAAACTTGCTTTAGCGAAAGTGTTTTTGTTTTGCAAAAAGTTCATACCAGTTATCATAAAATAGATATAGAGATAGAGGGAGCATAGTCTTCACAACAAGGAGCTGGGATGTATGAATCCCTTGACAAGTTTCTTGCGAGCAAGTCATATGCTTCAGCTCCTGCACAACCATTGAAGACCTATCCATGGACCAGAATCCCAAAAGTTGGTTAAGCAAGTGATTCAGTAAAGATAAAAGATTATGAAAATGGAGTCATGGACCCAATCCTTCAAAGAGCAAGTAGCAAAAATCTTAGAGAAGGGGCACATCAAAGGTGTATCTAGAGGGCCAGAGTGGGGCAATATGAGACATTTGCCATGAGGATATGGACTTCACAACTGTTACAATTCATTGTCCCAGCTATGCATCCATGCCCTAACTTGGTCAAATTATGTGTAGACTTGTTCCATGCATCCTCAAACACCATTCAACAGGGTCCATTCATGGTGCAAATCACACTGTAGGCTATTAGAGATATGTCAGCCCTATATCATGATAAGATAGCTATGTTTCCCACTATTGCTAAAATGCAAAGAATGTGGGCAAACATCAATACCCAGTTGAGGTTCTTAAGATCTAAATTGCAAATGGGAGATGATGATACTACTGTGCCTACACTCCTTGCAGCAACAGCCCAATTCACACAAGCTAGCCAAGATGCACTATCTATGATGGCTTTCATCTTTGGCATGAAAGATGATATGGTAGTTTATGGAGAACAAATGGCTATCCTCTTCAGGCTGAAGACCATTGACAAGACTTAGGAGTATAGGCTTGACTTTTCTAAACAAATTGCTTTCTCAATGGTGGAACAACTGGTCTAGTTCAAATGAAAAGGGGTTTTCAGGTACTCTTCTTATTTGTTTCACCTCATGCTGTATCAAAAATCTAACCTTTTTTCCCACCATATGCATCTTGATATGTATGACCCAATTTTTGATCTCTAAAGGACCACTCCTGTGTCTGCATGGACACATATTTTGTCAAAAACTAGTCATCCATATGAATTCTGGGATTTATTTGTTACCCCTACTTTTTGTCATCTCAGCCCTGAACCAGTTATGAATAGACTATTCCCAAGTGTTTCAAACCTTCTGGCCAATTGCCCAATTCTTTGTGATTTCTATTTTGGATCCCACCATACAATTAGAAGAGTCAATAGTTTTTGTGGGGAACTAATGTTACTACCTAAGATTTTGACTCTTAAGTTAGCATTATTAGAGGTCACTAGGTAGGTATCTACAGTAGATAATGAATATGGCTCTGAAAAGAGGAAGAGGAAAATGTATGACCTTTCATGGATGACAACCAATATGGTATTAGAAGCCAGAGATGCTGAGATTCTGTTGCCTAAAAAGTTGGCCTTCTTGGGTTTCTTGCTAGTCAAAGACAAATGGGTATATGACCCAAATGGTTTCATAGCTTCCTAGATAAGGAATAATAGGGTTGCAACTAGAATTGCACAAGAAGGCCACCCTTTTTGGGAAAACAAAAAAAATCCTAGATACTCCTGGATTTTATGTTGAATTAACAAACTTGCCCCTTCCACAAAATAGACCTTAGGAAACATTCTATGTTAAGTAGAGGGATTATGATCCTAAAGTCAGAATGACTTCTGGCTAAAGAATAAAGATTGGGATGCTGAGAAAATAGAAACCAATTGGAAATATAGGCAAGAAATTTGTTAAACAACTCATTCTTTCAGGAACATGGACTCAGATGAGAGATGGGAAGAACTCTGGGATGAGTTCCATCTCTCCCTTGTATCTATCCCAAAGACAAGTAATTTGCTGACACTGGGTGTAGAGCTGATCCAGAGCAGGGTCTAGCCAAGAGTCACAGGCCTCAGGGCAAACTGTAGCTGTATTAACTTTATCAGTTTGGCCTCAATCTCTTAGTGTCATGGAAAAGCAAAAGAGTGTGGTGTTTTCACCACTAAAAGCTTCCCCATTGGCATCGATTATTGAAATTTCTATTTCTCCACAAGCATCACTGATGACAGTAGTAGATGTGGAAGGAAAAGAAACATAGCCAGAAGAAGAGACACCCAAGAAGTGAAAGAGGGTGTAGTTTCAGTTTGATTTAGAAGAGGAGGAAGACCCCCCACAACACCAATTATAGAGTACTGTAATTGCTCCTTAGGTAAGTATTATTCCTCCTCCTTCTCAATCTATTTCTTCTCCTGTTGGCATGATGATTCCATCTAGCTAGATGACATCCCCTGCCACCTCTACCATTCCTATTTTTCACTTCACACCATCTATGCCACTTCAAGCTTTAACATTACCTCATTTCCCCCCTCTGTTCTTAAGAAACTTTCCCCTTAGATTGCCCATATCCAATAATTTGCTATTCAATATGGTTTGCCATAGGGATATTCTTTTGTAGGTGGGCACATTGCCTCTCCTTTTACCTTCTAGACCTAAGTAGATGTTTCTAGGAAGGCAAGGGAAGCCCGAAGAGAGAAAAATAAGATCAAGGAAAATAAAGCCTTAGTTACACCCCATTTGCAGTCACAATTTGACCCCATTCAATAGCAATTGATGGTGACTCATTTGTCACCAAATGTAATCAAGCCAAGTGAATAGATGTAGTTGAAAGACTACATGATGAATGTAGTGGCCATTGACATGTCCCTCTTCAGGCTACAAGACAAAATTGAGCTACTAACCGAATCCACTTTTGTAGTTACTGAAGACTACTTGAAGACATCAAGGAGGTTACAGAAGATGGGCTGATTTAGCTAAGGAAAAGGCAAACTATAACAATTTGACCATAGAAATAAATAGGAAAGACAATGAAATAGAGAATCTAAATAAATAGTTGTAAGATACTGTTTCTCTTCAGACTCACTGGGTAGTCCAGGCCCAAAATGATTCCCTTAAAGCAGGGTTAACGTAGGTAAAAGATGCGGTGACTACCCTAAGGCAGGAAAAAGTAGCATTGCAAGAAAAATGTGAGGAACACCTACTATAGGTTACCCAATTACAACAAAAGCTTCTAAGTGAACAAAATAATACTGTGGCTATATAAGCGCAGAGCAACAAAGAACAAAACAATTGACACTGGAGCTGGCCAATAGGCCAAGGAATGTCAGAGTGTTAAGTTTGGTGAAGGAGTTCTATGAATCCATGTGGAAAATAATCTCCTTGGAGATTATTTAGCTCATTCCTTCTCTCACCTTCCTACTAAATGCATAAAAATTGTGTGAAAAGGTGGAGAATTCAGTTGCAAACACTCTGGCTACAATTCTGGGAAGAGTAATGGACTCTGAAATGTTGTTGCAAAAGCTTTCTGATGCAACAAATGCAATGTTGTCAGTAGTAGGAATTGAGAACAAAATGGTCACTGCTAAGCGAGTGAATGAGGTTCTCAGTTGTAATTTCATAGCCATTAGTTGCAGAGAGCTCCTAGATGTCATGAAAGAAGGAATCAGTGAAATGAAATATCATATTGAAGATCTAGTGCAATTAGGTCTTCCTTCTTTATTTCCTAATGACAACATGGTGCTAATGGTTGATGAAATTAAACCTTTGCTATTGGCCAAATAGAATGATCAGATAGTTTTTCAATATTTAAGGGATGATTCATCAGTCCTTGAAGTAGAAGTTATCTAGGTTCCTATTTCCCAGCTTGAATTCAAATTGAAGGCTACGGATTAGATTTTGTAGAATTTTTAACACAAGGATATTATTAACCTTGATTTAGCCTTTAATGAATTGTAGAATAAATAGGGGTTATCTGACGATGAGTGGTCTACCTACCAAACAACATTACTAAATCTATAATTTTGAAATTTTGATCTAGCGGGAGTTGTGGTTTCTTTTTGAGCAGGCTCAAAAGTCCTTGTGGTCACCAATAACTGTAGAGTAAAAAATACTCCATGTTTCATTCTAATTTTCAGTTACACACTACAAAATTTTGTTCCTGCATACTTTGGTTCATGATGGCAAAGTTTGAAATAGAGTGCAGGCTTGATTTCTTTTTGATTCATTTTTATTTAAGTGTCAAAATCGAGCAGAAGCTGCCAAGTGTCATCAGTTGAGGCACCTTTCATAATTTTTATAAGTTGGTTGGGACATGCCATGTATCTCATAGCAAATTAGCAAAATGTGACAAGTGTCAGTATCCACGTTTCATATTGGCATCCATGTTTCAAATCTCTTTTCAGTGGAAGGTTTCAACAAGCTAAGTATCAAGATCAGGTGGAAAGCACCAAGTGGAAATCATGGAAGGTTTCAATTTACTTTTCTAAAAGTGAAAAAAGATGCCACATATCCTAGCTAAAGAGAGTGGAAGCCACCATGTGTTAAGATCTGAATTATCTTCATTTTGCTTCACTGATATAGCAAAGATTGTGGTGGGTCTTAGGTTTTGTTTCTGAAGCAAGTGGAAGCCACCAAGTGTCATCGTCTATGAAAATATGAAATGAGGCCCGATTGTTTCGATAATATAAATAGAGTGATGTGGAGACCAACATGTGTCACCTTCCATAGGTTTCTCAAAAGGTGGCTAAAAGTAGTGGAGATTGCCACATATCCCTAGTTAAGTAAAGCAAAGATTTCCAGGTGTCTTTTGTTGAGGCAAGCAGAGATTGCCACCTGTCCCTATGCCTTTTTTTTTGAAGTTACTTAGGAAAGAAATGCTATGGGTCTTATTTATATTAGTTGATAAAGTTTTGAAGAAGTGGATTACGACAGGTGTCAAAGGTGAAACATTCTTGAGCAAAGATATAGTAAGAGTATAGGTAAAGCGAAGAGCATCGTGTGTCTTCGGTAAGGCTACATAACATGCCAAGTGTCATTCTCTGGTGTCTCCTAAGTAATAAGAAGGTTTTCAAGGAATTTTCCAAGTATCATCTTTTGTTTAAGAGAAGGGAGCGTCCTGCGATCTATTTCAACCAATAAACTGCTGAAAGATAGAGCGTTTTAGAATCTAAGAAATATCTTCTGTTAGACACTTCCAGTTCAGTTAGATTTTAGTTGGGCCATTAGATTGGGAACATACAAAAAATCTAGAGTGAATATAAGGCTATAAATAGGGGTACAGAGATCACTAAGATAAAAAATTAGATACAGAGAATTTTTTGAGAGAAATTGTCAAGAGTTTTAGACTTTCTAGAGCTGTGATTAGGAATATCATTTGCCTTTGTTCTATTTTATTAAGTTGGAAAGTTTATGTAACTATGCATGTTTCTATGCCTCTTATATGACTAGAGAATTAATAAGAAGATTGAATCCTGTGCCTTTGTTGATATTTTCTGTGTCATTACAAAATTAGTCTAAGTTGTGTTATCAAGAGTTTTAGACTTTCTAGGACTGCGATTAGTAATATCATTTGCCTTTGTTCTATTTTATTGAGTTGGAAGGCTTATGTAATTTTTCATGTTTCTATGCCTCTTATGTGACTAGAGAGTTAATAATAAGATTGAATCCTGTGCCTTTTTTGATATTTTTTGTGTCACTGCAAAAGTAGTCTAAGCTGTGAGCCTCTGTTTCTATTATTTTCATCTTTTACATTGATCATGCCTTGTTTGCTCTTAAATGTAATTAAATCTTACATATAGTCTCACTATGCTCAAAATTAAGGGTTGAATTACATTCAGGCGCATCGCCATAGTTAGATTTTCTTTCTTGCATTTGTGTTTTTGTTAAAATTCCTATCCCTTTTCCCAGTATATGCTTGATATAAAGAAGAGACCAACATCTTAAAAATCTGGAGGTTGTTTCAAGTCACAAGTCCCACATCTTGAAACTTCCCATTGTTGTTGTTAGAAACAAGCACAATTTTAACCATCAACATACCAATCCATATTTAGTATGAACCATTGCTTAGAAGTTGAATTTTTGTTCATTCATGGTGTTTTCATGTACAATGTAAATGATTGAAAGGTTTTTACATATACAAAGCTATGTGGTGATGGATATGGTGTCTTAGGGGTCATATGGCATGGATATATGTTCTTTTAAATGGTATTGTGTTTTTATTTTTGCTTGATGAAGTGTTAAAGGGATGACTAGGTCTCCATGAACCTAAAAAGGCTACTTAGGCCTCTTTGAAAGGTGTTGTTGCTTAAGGGTGATATATAAATGCTATGGTCAACCTATGTAGTTGATGTTTATATTTTTTATAAGTAATATAGAATACTTAAGAGTTAAGGAATGTCTTTTGGCCGACCAATAAGGGTTAGAGAAAGTATCTTGTATAAGAGCAAGAATATTAAGACCTTTATAGACTAGTTGTGTGTGTGTGAGCTCAGGAAAATGATATAGGTGTTTTGAAGAGTAGAGAAAAGTGGTGAAACATGTCAAAGAGGTGATATTAATATTTCAAAATTATTTATAGTGTTGATAAGGATCTCTATGCATGGAAAGCTAGGTTGAATGACTAAGTTGTGAAGAGGGTGACCTAATTGAGTGAATGAGCCTAAGTGGATTGTATGAGGTAGAGAGGTATTTTTTTAGGTGTTAGATCAAGATAATTCCATAATCAAGTGTTTTAGACATCATATTAGAGGTGGAAATCAATTTGGAGGCTATTGAGTTAGTTCTTGATCATCAAGGGGGTTATAGCCTCCTTGCTAGTTGGTGCTACCTAAAGGTCTAGTGGGTGCTTGACTAAGTTGAGGGGTGGGTGATCCTTGATCAATTAGTAATGGTCTAAATTAAAGAAATACATTTATAGGATAGTAGTCCAAATCTTGTTTTAGTGGTTTTTTTCCCCCATGAGGGGTTTTCACATAATTCATGTGTTATGTGCTTTGATCTTGCACTATTTTCTTTGTTCATTGCAATGAATGGTTTATATGATTCATGAATGCTTAATTTGAATGGTTAAGAGTTTAAATAATTAGAATTATAGTTGATTATATTGCAACACTAATTCATGCCCCCTCTTAGTGATTATACCTTTTAATAGATGGTATCAGAGCCACACCTTATTTACATGTTTAACCACTTGAAGGTGATCAAAGCTACAATGGATGACAAAGAAGATGAGACATATCTTCAAGGTGAACTAGTATGTGCTTTATTAGAGATCAAATGTCTAGAGGAAGAGAATGAAAGATTTAAGAAGAAGAAAGGAATTAAAAAATTAGATCTAACTTCCTCAATATGTTATGAGATTAATGCAAGCATTGATGGTGTGAAGACATAAATAGATAAACTAGAACCAATAGTCAAGAGTTTGTAGGACATGATGGATAAAGGCTTGAGTCAAAGAATGGATCATTTGGAAGGTATAACTATGACATTTATAGATGTGATTTTATATAAAGACAAGTAGAGTCCTAACTCTACCAAAGAATTTAAAGATGAAAATTCTTGGGTTATTTATGGTCAAGTAAAAGGAATGTCTAACATGAACAACTATAGCTATGTCTTAAATGGGTACTATTACACTTGTAATCAATATGGTCACATATATAGGGTCTACACTTTATCTTCAAAGAATAAAAATGAGGTTCTATGATATAAATATAACCAATAGGGACATATATCCAAGTAATGCAAGAGGGACTATTGGAAAAAGGACATACAAGTCATTGACACCATCAAATAGTTCAAGAAAGACAAATCCAAGATTGAAGAAAAGAAGAAGCAAAATTCAAGTAGTGTACTAAAATAAGAGTCAATGTTTGTTCAAACTACTTTGCATACTGAAGAGGATGAAAACAAGAAATGGTACATAGAAAGTGGATGCTCAAGTCATATGACATGAGACAAGAGCAATTTTATCTCTCTAAAAATAAACAATTCAGGTTCAATAAGATTTGGTGACAATAATTCTACTAACATAGTTGGTAAAGGTTTTATAAGTTTGGATAATGGTCATACTAAAATTGAAAATGTTTTAATGTAAAGGGTTTGAAACACAATCTTCTAAGTGTTAGCCAAATGTGTAAGTAAGGAAATGTTTTGAATTTTCATGATAAAGGATGTGAAGTGAGAAGAGCCAAGTCTAGAAATTAGTTACAAATATTCATAAGGCAGACAACAACTTGTATGTATTCTATGAATCCAAAAGGGAGGAGTGTTTCATGAATCAATTATAAGAAAGTTTGCTTTGGTATAAAAGAATTGGACACCTAAATCTTGACAACTTGGTGAGGATCAGTTTAAAAGGGTTAGTGAGGCATATGCCTAAAACCACTAAGATTCCTCACACTCTTTGCAAGGCATGCCTTCATGGGAATTAAACCAAGAGAAGCTACAAATCTAAGGAGATATCCACCATAGTACCATTGGAGTTGATCCACACTAACCTATGTAGACTTACAATAACTCAAGGTAATAACTAATTCATGATATTAATTAATGATTTTACTAGGATGACTTGGATATATTTTTTCAAAGAAAAATTAGAAGCTTTTGCAAGGTTTAAAGCATTTAAATCTCTCATGAAAAATGAAAATTATGAATGAAAAATGAAGATTTTGAAAGGTTTAAAGATCTCATGAAAAATTATTTTACTAGGATGAGTTGGAATATTTTTTCAAAGAAAAATTAGAAGCATTTAAAGGTTTAAATAATTTAAAGCTTTCATGAAAAATGACAACTTAGATGAAGAAGATATTAAGCTACGTGAAAGTTTTTTCATAATAGGTAATCAAGACTATGTTTGTAAACTAAAAAAAGATTTATATGGCCTTAAACAAGCTCCTAGAGCTTGGTATGATAGGTTAGACAAGTGTCTATTGAGCCAAGGCTTCAAAAGAGGGGTAGTTGACAATAATTTGTATATTAAGACAAAGGGCAGTCAAAGATTATTAGTGGTAGTCTATGTTTATGACATAGTTTTTGGATCTAACGATGACAACATGAGTAGAGAATTTATAGATGCTATGAAGACTGAGTTTGAAATGTCAATGTTGAGAGAAATTTCTTTCTTTTTAGGATTGTAGATTAACCAACTTGATGCAGGAATATTCATTTCACAAGCAAAATACATCAAGCATATGCTAAAGAAGTTTGAAATGATGGATTATAAGTGAATGAGTACTCCAATGATCATAAGATTCAAGTTAAATAAACAAGATGACTCACCAAAGGTTGATCAAACCTAGCATAGATCAATGATTGTAAGTCTTTTGTACTCTACTAATTCTAGGCCTGATATCATGCAAGTAGTAGGCCTTGTAGGTAGGTTTCAAGCTAATACTAGAGTCTCACTTGAAATTAGTCAAAAAGATCTTGAGGTATCTCAAGAGCACCATAGAATATGGTTTATGGTACCCCAAGAGTAAAGAGTTCACTCTAAGGACATACACTGATGCATATTGGTTAGGATGTGTGGATGATAGGAGGAGTGCTAGTGGTGGTATTTTCTTCATGGGTGAATGCTTGGTGTCTTGGCTAAGCAAGAAGCATGCCTCTATATCCCTATTAAATACATAAGCTAAGTATATAGCTATTGCTTCTTCTTACACTCAAGTAATGTGGATAAAGCAAACCTTGGAAGACTGTAAGGTAACACAAATGGACCTTGTTCTATTTATTATGACAATACTAGTGCAATTAGTATCTCAAAGAATCTTTTTATGCATGAAAAACTAAACAAATTCCTATTAGATATCATTTCTTGAGATAACAAATGAGTAATCAAAGTGTTAAGTTGGAGTATGTGCCTACAAAAGAACAACTTATAGATATTATGACTAAACCATTGACAAAAGCAACATTTGAATATCTAAGAAAAATCTTGGGAGTCATCTCCTTTTCTATAAAATAATAGAAGGACATTGGTTAAGGGGGAGCAAAAATTTCATGTGCTTGATCCAGAGGTTTGTGATGAAAATCTTAGAGAAACCTATTCAGGGACATTGGTCCTAAAAGCATGTTCTTGTCAATCTTTGAAGCCTAGTTTAGGAGGCCTAATCATGAATAATGAAGGTAAGGTTGATATGGAGGGTGAAGAGGATGTGTCTAAGTGTAATCCATGGGGTTTCATGCATTGAATTGGTCACATGAAGGTTTAATGATCATTTGTTCTTTTCAACCATTTTGCTCAGTGTTCACTGCCTAGAGTGTGTTCATCATATAGAATTAGTGCATTTGGGGTATTTAAAGACAAGAAAGAGTTGAAACCAGTTAAGGTTGATTGGAAAATGTGTATAAGGTTCCTTTGAAATGTAAAAATAATCTCATGATATTTTAGAGGTGTTTTGGCATAGTGACAAGTGTATACATAGGGTTTATAAGCATAGTATGACTGGTTCAAAGTGTCAAATAAAGATTGGTGAGTGTTCAAAGTGATTTTGTGGCATAGAAAGGTGTGTTGACCTTATAAAAGTGTGCTCTAGGTGATTTTAGGATTTGAAATCCTTTTAGGGCAAGTTGAATATTTTTGATGGCTCTTAGATATGATAGTCTTTGCTTAAGGGCTACCAGGCTAAAAACCATTTCATGGTTTTATGGGTTACCCAAGGAGTCAAACCTTATGAATTGATCCAATGGTGTGAGTTGGTGACCTCTAGGTGTGAGAGAATTTTTAGGATTTGGTGTTGACTAGAAGATGGTAAGTTGACAATGTCTCTTATTGATGCCCTAGTGTTTTAGCCCATATGGGTTAGTGTCCTTCCTAAAGGAGTTGAGGTTTGAGGTTTTTTAATAACTTGAAATGGCTAAATGGGTGTTTAGAAAGTGCATTACAATCATCTAGAATTATAAAGTTTATTCTATGGTTAAGCATTTGTAAAAATGAAGGGCTAATTAACAAGTCAATTTGTGAAGGAGCTATGGTTCAGAGGAAGATTTGGATGATGAAAATTGGCATGAATGAGGGGGAATATTAATGTGCATCATATGAAATTTAAAATCATTAATGTCTGTACATAGTAAGTTACGATCTATACAAAATCTAGAAGGGCTATAAGGCCTCTTGGCAAGGCCAGTGTGAAAAAAAGTAGTTTTTGGTCATTTTATTCAAAATTATACTTGAATATATTTCTCAATTAGATTCATGCATCATGTGTGTTTGAGAAAGATATTGAATGTCCATTATTCATTCTATGGGTAGCTTGTGAGAGAGAATTTGAAGACAACTATGAAGTTTCATCATGGTTGGAGATGGTTTGAAGGTGATCAAGGGGTGATTGAGATTAGGTGAATTATGGGGACTTCATGTCAGTGTTATTAAGGTTTTTTCAAATAGTGTTTGGTACTCTTATGTGTTTCTTATTCATATAATAATGCATTTTCAAAGAAGTGTTGAAAATCAACACGTTTGAGACAGTCATGGTAAGAAATGGTATGCATAGTGATAGGGGGAGTTTATATAATATCTAAGAGGATATCCCTTATTAATTTTGGATTTGAAAACATTTATAGGTCTTTAGGATCAGTAGGTAACCCCACTTTATCATTATGTTAAAGGGGGAGAAAGTGTTTGTAGAGGGAGAACGAGTATGTGCATAGTTTTCTGTTGGTATCTACAAGTGTTAACATCAACTAAAAAGTAGTATATTGTTCAGGTGTTGTCAATGATGTATCAAATTTTACCATGAGTGTTCATGAGGTGTCAAGTAAGCTATTATGTGAATGATAAAGTGTGCCTTAATGATCATGCATGGATCTTGTAGTGTTTGCTTAGTTAGGCAAGATGATGGATTTTGATGATGTGTTGACCATGTTTGAGGGGTCCTAAAGGGTGTAATAAGTTCTTTTTATACTTGTGTAAGTGAAAATAATCCATTTGAGTAGTCTTGTGAAGGTCTAGGTTATCCTAGTCATCTTGGTAGAGTTTCTTGAGTAAGTAGATTGATGACATCAACATTCACATGTGTGAAAGTGTTAGAAGAAAGTGGTCATGTGGGTCTATTAAGTTTTGTGCTTAGAACATGTTTTTAAAATTTAATTCATTGAAATGATGTCTATAAAAAGTTATAATGGTGTAAATTTTCTCTCCCAAGCAGATTTCACTATTTTCCATGGCTAAATTTGCATTTTTTAGTGACTGTTGGAATTTAAATATTTGAATTTTACAAAGGAAAATAAGTTTATAGTTTTTTGATTATAAATTTTGATGATGGATTAAAAATACAAGTGGTAAATAAATTCAATGGAAATCCAAGAAAATTGATTAGGATATTTGACTAGTGGTACAATTGTATTTATGGAGCTTCAAAGTTGACTAAGGGTTTGACTTTCTTCTACAAGTGACTCAAGAAGTATGTTTGTGTTTTTATTGATGGTATTTGGATGTTTCATGATGATTTATCTATTAGAAAGTGTTTTAGACTCCCTAAGGATAATTTTTATGGATTTTGGAGGTTTGACCAATCCACTTTCAGTATGAACCATTGCTTGGAAGTTGACTTTTTGTTTGTTTATGGTGTTTTCATGTACAAAGCAAATGATTGAAAGGTTTTGCATATACATAGGCACGTAGTGACGTATTTAATAACTTTATAGTATCTTAGGGGTCATGTGGCATGGAAATATGTGATTTGAAGTGGTCTTGTGTTTCTATTTTTTCTCAGTGAAGTGTTAATGGGATGAATAAATCTCTATGGATCTAAAAAGGCTACTTAGGCTTATTTAAAAGGTGTTGTTGCTTAAGGGTGATCTAAAAATGATATGGTATACCTAATTAGGTGGTGTTGATATTTTTATAAGTGGTATATAAGCCTTAAGAGTTAAGAAATGTCTTTTAGCTGACCAAGAAGGGCTAGAGGAAGTATCTTGTATAAGAGCAAGAATATTAAGGCCTTTGTAGACTAGTTATGTGTGTGTGAGCTTAAGATAATGATATAGGTGTTTTTAAGAATAGATACAGGTGGTGAAACATATCAAAGAAGTGATATGAATATTTTATAATCAGTTATAGTGCTGAGAATGAGCTCTATGCATATAAAGCTAGTTGAATGACCAAATTTTGAAGAGGGTGACCTATTTGAGTGAATGAGCCTAAGTGGCTTGTATGAGGTAGAGAGGCAGGTTTAAAGGTGTTAGAGAAAGATAAGTCCATCATAAAGTGTGTCATAAATTATATTAGTGGTGGAGATTAGTTTGGAGGTGATTGAGTTGGTGCTTGATCATCTAGGGGGTTGTAGCCTCCTTGCTAGTTGGTGCTAGCTAAAGGTCTAGTGGGTTCTTGACTAAATTGAGGGGTGGGTACTCCTTGATCAGTTGGTGATGGTCTAAATTGAAGTAATACCTTTATAGGATATTATTCCAAATATTGTTTCATTGGGTTTTTTTCCCCATGAGGGTTTCCCACATAATTCATGTGTTATGTGCTTTGATCTTGCATTGTTTTCTTTGTTCATTGAAATGAATGATTTATATGCTTCAAGAATGCTTAAGTTGAATGGTTAAGATTTAAAGAATTGAAATTTAAGTTGATTTTATTGCATCACCAATTCAAACCCCCCCTCTCAGTGATTATACCTTCTAATAAAGATAAAAGGTGGAGAGGAGGTGAACAAGTGTGAAGAATGAATTTGCTCAACTTTCTTTGACATTCATATGTTTACTAGGTTGGTTTTGTAATTTAATTTTTGAATGATATATTTAATGGGTTTATTTAAATGTGTATGGGTACTAGTTTCTTTTTTAGATTCATTATAAATAATAGATTATATGTGGAGCCCTATGGAAGTATCAACCTCCATAGAAACCCACATTCAAACCAGGGTAACCTAGGAGATGGGGTAGAGCCAAAGAGTTTGCCATGGTTCTTGTTGGGGTTTTAAATAGCTATGTCCTACACAACTCTAACTATCCAAAAACCTCTATTCAATATTTTAGGATTATTCTGATGGGTATATAAGTAATACATATCATAATAGTTGATTCAAATTGGATTATTAGATATGCATTTAGGGTATATGGAAATATATACTTAAAATTATTATTCTATATAATAACTTAGCTATTTAAGCCAAATCATAATTTTTAGGTTTAAAATATGGATTTTTTTAGATTTTTAATACACACACACACATGTGATTATATACTTGATTAAATATAGAGGTATACATATACATTCATACATATATACATACATACACATATGGATATATACTTATATATATACTTTTACATGTTGGGAAATATAATATTTACATTTGTTAGTCATCGTAGAGTAATCAATACTTATGGTTATATTTTTGTAATGTTGTTGTAATAACAAATACAATAATAGGTTTGGTTTTATTATTAGGAGATTGGGTGTGTCATAAGTGAGATATTGGTGGGATATTATAATTCCCAATAATATATATTAGTGCCCTATATATATGTAAGTGTGTTTGAATGAAATATAATAGCATGAATAATTATTCTATGTGTATTTTATATCTCTCTGTGTCTATTCAGATCTGCATGTATTAAATTATTATTTTATCTCTTTAATTTTTATTATTAGTATCAGAGCAGATGTTTTATTTGACTATTTCATGAATTGTTAAAAATTGTTAAGGAAATTCTCCAAATTCATGACTACCCCTAGTAATGAGAGATTAATTTTGTGCAATTGTTTTTAGCACAGTAGATAAGATTTGAATCTGTTTGGTGATTATCTTAACCTAAATTGAAGCTTTATATGTGTTCATCCCATAAGAAATAACCATTTTTACCTACTATATCTTTTACATTACATCAAAAAATTCATCAAAAGCTTATTTTTTCCAGCTCAACTCATTTTATTTTAGAATTGGCTCGACATTAGAAACAGAGGAATTTTATAGTTTGACTGTCAACCCTAAACGTTACCAACAACTTGCATTGTGTGACTTGTTTTGTATGCATCTTATATTTTTTCTACATTTGGATCAAGAAAAGACTTATGACATCTTATTTTGATCTTTGATAGTAATCCAAAGTTCAATTCTCCTCTCAAAGGTTCAGACAATGACAATGATAAATTCACTCCAAAGGCAAACAATTAAGGATGAAATAATTTCTACAAACTAATGTTGTTACGATTAGAAATTCTTGGAAGTTTACTTTAAATAAGTGGTATAGTTTAATGTTTGAGAGTTATTTAGTTTAAAAGTGTTATAGGTTAGTATTTTTTTATTATCAAAAGAGTTGTAGGTGATTATAATCAGGGAAAGTCTTTTATTTTAAAGTTTAGTATTTAAATGGGTCATGTCTAGTCTTTAAAATTAGATTAGCGTTTAGAGTCTTATGGATTTTTAATAGTCCATAGTAAGTTAAATAGCATATCAAATTAGTTGAAATTTTATAGTTTAAAAAATTGTCAATAAAGTATTTAGAGTTTTATTTGATATATTATAATGGTGATTTTATAATTTTTAGAAATGAGTCAAGATTTAAAAATAGTAGAGTCATTTTTTCAAATGTCATATTTTATAGTTGAGTTGTCATGTTTTAAAAATTGTAAAAATAAAAATATATATCCTATGGATGTATTTTTGGGTGACCCCAATGTCCTAAGAATTGTAGTAACATCTAAGCATCATCGACACATTGCCTGAGTAAGCAACAAAGATACTGAATGGAGGAAATAGAGGTTGGAGGTTTCATAGCCTCTCATTAGCCACTAGAAAAGAGGCCACTTTCAGATTTAGTGGCATTTTTTTATAGTTGTGTGGATTTTAGTATGGTGTGATAGTTTCTATTTCAGCATGTGTGACAAATAAAGAATAGATGAAAGCTAGTTCTTAATGTAAAATCCTAGTGTAAACATTTGTGGGATAAATATAACACCAGTGTAAGACAATTCATGGATTCTTAGATAGTTTGTAGTAATCCAAAAAACTACATGAGGTGAATAGGTTGATGGGTCCCTATTTAAGTCCAATTTTGTGGTAAACCTAATGAAAAACATGGGATGATTGATGAGGAGGGCCTTCCTTTTATATCATGGTCATGAGCCACATAGTTTGGCATGCCATATGGATCATACTACATATAGAGTGTGAGTGTTTTTCCATAATGTAAACACTACGAGGGGGAAAGGTAATGTTTGGAAATCTGGTATTTACATTTGTTAATCATCATAAAGTAATTAATACTTATGATTATATTTTCTTAATATTGTTGTAATAATAAATATGTGAATAGGTTTGATTTTATTATTTGGAGATTGGGTGTGTCATAGGTGAGATATTGGTAAGGTATTATAATTCCTAGTAATAGATATTAGTGCCCTATATATATGTAAGTGTGTTCAAATGAAAGATAATAGCATGAATAATTATTATATTTGTATTTTATATCTCTCTGTGTCTATTCGGCTCTACATGTATTAAATTATTGTTTCATATCTTTGATTTTCCATTAGTATGTTGAACTATCTAACTTCATTAAGTGATTGTAGGTATATGTATGTATGTACACACACACACACACACACACACACACACACACACACACACACACACACACACACACACACACACACACACACACACACACACACACACACACACACACACACACACACACACACACACACACACACACACACACACACACACATACACTTATAATTGAAATATAAACTTTAATGTGACTATTATTAATACATTTTGTAGATGAAGATATTTGTATAACGCAATAGTGAATATGGTTTTTAATTAGTGATTTACTTAGATTTAAATTAAATGAATTTGTATATATAGGACAATATTAAAATTATGTACTCTTAGATATGTTATATTATGTATACATGTTTATATAAATTAATTTTAGAAACTTTAGTTAATTATGTACTCTTAGATATGTTATATTATGTATACATGTTTATATAAATTAATTTTAGAAACTTTAGTTAAGTCACATTGAGTAACCAAAAATGGGTAGATGAATAATATGACTGTAGGGTTTTGCATTTGGATTAATGTTAGTGTATATACCAATAAATAGATAAGGAAACTATGACAGAAGTTTAGTTATTTATTTTAAACATGGATTATACTTGGAAATGATTGTGTATTGTTATTTTTGGATGAACTATGTATGTGTTGCTTAGTGCATAAGGAGATTAGGTATATGGGTTCTTTTGCATAATTGTATTATTTTATTCAGCTATGTGTGGTAGTTATTTTGTTTCAACCAAAACTGAGATGTTACAAACCATACCCGAATAGGGTATTCAGATGAGTATTGTCGATTGTTTTATTAAATCATACCCAAAATGGGTAAAAATGAATGTGTTCTATTTGCTCATCTAAACTATATTTAATTGACAAACTTGAATGATTATTTGGATTTAAATGGTTAAATAGTTTTGATGAATAATGGAGTAACTGAGATTGATTTATTGAATTATGTGTGTTTATTATCATGGGCATATAGAATTTCTTGGTTTAAGGAAAAAAGGTTATGGGGCCTTTGTTTGTGAACTGACTGTATAATTCTCATATACAATATACTCTAAGGTGAATGATAGTGGATGTCATCTTAGTATTATATTGTATAAACAAAGTACGTATAATGTATGTATGAATATTTATTATACATACAACTATGTTATAATTGTCATTATTATAATAATGAATAATAGATGCTTGTTTATATTTGGTTAGTATACAAGCATTAGAATGATGTATTTATGAGTTTAAATATAGAACATAATTATATGTTATGGACTGTTTATTGTTATATGTATAATATGAATAATTATTTATCCAAGGTTATAATATTATTTCATGGAAAAATAATATTATAAGTTGCTTAGTGGTTGAAGAAACTAGCGATCTAGATAATCATTACTTGGATAGTATGTTATATTTATGACTATTTTTTGATTCTATTTATTATTTGTAATAAACTAGATGTGTGGATTCAATTCACTTAGTTTGATAGACTAAATGAATGTTTGTGATATTTCTATACTTAGCATAATTTTAATTAGCCAAAGTGAAATATTATAAATGAATCTATCCATTTTCTTTTATTATTGTTTATTTTATCAAATCTTGAATTCATGACCCTAATTAAGTAGTGGATGGATTCCACTAACTTAATTAACACCATCAATGCAATATAAGGTGTAATCCACTTAAGTGGTGTGTATGAATTTGACTAATCCTAGAGATCATTTATTATTGAAAACTTTGGCCAAAGTAATGTTTAATAAAAATTATCATTTAATAAGTTGATATAATTTTCATATTTATCTGATATCAAATTATAATGGATTTATTTATGGTACACATTATGTATTAGATATATTCAATACATAGGTTCTGGTTTGTTACTCTAGATTCATACACTGTCATTATCTACCCATGTATGAAGGGAGGGCCATCCCCTTGTTTGGGAGATAGTGCAAGAGATTTGTGGTCCATGGTTGTTATGAAAAAGTGCTCAACTGATGCTCTCCCTCCTTGTTGGAGTACTATACTTGAGACTACACTTGAAATTACATATTGATACTTGAGTCATGGAGGTTCTACTCAGTGGAGATTTGTATCATGTTTTATCATTGTGATATTATTATGTACTGATAACAACTATAACTTTTAGACATTATACTTCTATAATAGAAGCTATAATATTGTATCGACTGTGGCTAAATTTGTACTATTTCATTAATGATGTGATGTAGTATTTATGGTTATTCAACATTGTTCATGATTTCTATATTTTATCATGGTGATCCTTAGCTAAGTGGATTAGCTATAACCTTTTGGTTAACTAAATTAATATAGTTAGTTAAAGATCACTATTTAGGATTTATCATGGTGAAATCTATATGTTGAATATATGTGATTAAATTTAAAAGAAACATTATTATAATGTTCTGGTAAAAACTAGTGGGGTTGTTACAACGGGAACCAAAGGTGGGAACTACCTTTTACATATTAACCCATTCATAGCGACTTTTCCTTGTCATTATTTTTCCATAATTATAGTAATGTGTTACCTCCTATGCATCTTTTTGTCCTTGTGTGTTTTCACTTGTGTACCCATTCTACATGTGATTCCTCACATATCTAACTTTACTTTATTCATTTTAAAACTTAACCACACTAAAAAATGTCTTTGGCCCTTGATGGTCATGGACAAATGTAGTAGTGATAAAACAAAAGAGAACCATGTGCTAAAAAAAACCTAACTAAAAGGTGAAAAAAAATGCCATGCTTTATTTGAAAACAAACCAAAATGCAAAACTATTATAGTGGCATATGCTTTATTGAATTTTTTTAAAGTATTATATATAATGGTAGGATCAAAGCAAACTACCATTAAAATGGCCTGGAAGAAATTGGCCATCTAACCATCTTAACTTGCATGCACCTATGAGATGGATGCTATGAATGATGAATGAACCATCCCAATGTATTTTAAGGTTACTAGAGTGGTGCATGAACTTGGAATCATAGACCAACACATGCATACTAGGAGAGTGAGTTTTTTTTTTGAGATGTTTATCATGCCAAAATTTATCTTCTTAACTGTAATGTGCAAGAAAGTGTGTTTCATCTAGCTGTAATAAAGTGTTGAGGCACACTTTTAGAGATTATTCATCTTCTAATTGGATAATACACATAATATGTAAATAAAAAATAACTCCACCAGTAGAATTAATTCAATGACAAAGACAAGATGAAAATGAGTATTCTTATTCAATCTCTTGTATGAATTTGATATGCCCATAAGATTGTATAAACTTGATCATCCTAGTCAGGTGATTGATATTTTAAATATTCATTAATGTATGGCCTAAGATTTTGTTAAAGGCTTCAATAGTGCTTTTAGCTTGAGCGTGATATGGAGTGGTCTTATGGTGCATAATTATGAACTCAACTAAGAGGATGCATATCATCTCATTAAGGAAGTGACTACCACAATCACTTGTTAAACTTAAAGGGTATCCATACTTAGTGATGATATTTTACCAAAGTAACTTGGTAGTGGTCATATTAGTACAATCATATGTGGGCACTACTTCAACCCATTTTTCATCCCATTATGTGAGATAATTGGTGATGGTAATAATGTAACACACATCAATTCATCACACAATAGGGTTAATGGGCCCAAAAATATAAATATCCCATTTCTAAAAGGGTTCATGAGTAGGGATTAGATGAAGAGGCATAACACCCATTCAATTTAGTTTGCCTATTCATTGATAGATATCACATTAGCATGCATAAGATTTAGCATATTTGAATAAGGTGGGCCACCATAAGCCATCTAGTTGAGCCTTTTATGCCATTTCATCACCAACATAATGTCTTTTGGTGACATCCTCATGGAATTCTTAAAGGACTTCTATGCACTCATGCTACATTACGCACTTGCACAATAATTCATCATGACCAAGCTTGTATAGGTCTCCATAAATAAGATATAAAATGGCAATGTATACAATACGTTAATTCTTACCTTATGTGCTAAGATGGTCTAGAATTGAACCTATTAAAAGGAAATCAACTATTTCCTCTAATTATTTAGGCACACATGAAAATTGAAAACAATATACATCAAATAAGTCATATTCAATTATTTATACTAGTTTTCTAGATTTAATATGTGATAGATGGTTAGGACCAAAATTAACCTTGCTTATTTTTAATACCATAGAGAACTGGAATTCCTGGAATAGCCAATCCATAGATAGATTCATCCATGTAACATGTGTTTATTAATAAGGTACTTGAGCACCTCATGATCCATAAAGAAGGTGAATAGAGTGGCTAACATGTATTGATGGAACTTTTGGAGTGCATACACCATGGATAATGCTTATCATTCTTTAGTAGAGTAATTTTTTGTCCATCAATGTTAGCTTGCGACTATAAAAATATATAGGATGGTCCAAATTCCTTGTGCTAGTTTATGCAAGGATGGTATCCATCACCATGGTAGAAGCGTTGATGTGTACATGAAATGGTGTCATCTAGTCTGGGAAATAGAGGATGGGTGTGTTGATGATTGAAAGTGTATCACAAGGTTTACAAAGTATTAAGAAACACTCTTCTCATTTTTGGATTCAAAGAACCCATTGAATGAGTAGAGGTTGTGATATTCCTGATATCTTTGGTAGAATAATAACAAAGCAATAAAGCTATTTCATAAAATGATAATAAAACTGGTTGTTGGGAACAACCTTGGTCTAAAAGCTAGTTTGTGAATTATGAAGATAATATGAACTAAGTATAATGAATTATGATCAAAATCTAAGATCTAAAGTCTAATCTAGTATGTATATTTACAATAGAAGCTAAACTAAAGTGAGTTGATAAAAAAATGGGCAAAAAGAAGGGTAGGGCAGAAAGAAGGTGTTTTAATTTTCAATCCAAACACTATAACAATCCTTAAATTTCATCAAGACATTTATTAAACCAATATATGACATGAAATTATAAGGGCACAGATCCTACCATATATTAGGCAAATATCTAAGGAAAAGTGAAATAATGCAAATAAGAAATCAAGTTCACTTTAGAGATTTACTTTCACAAAAAAATTGCATTAGCACATATGTAAAGAAAGCATGAAAAATGAAATGAACTTAAAATCCTTAAATCAACCTAGCTTAATCAAAATAGACAACTCTAAATTCATATGAACACATCAAGAATCCATAAAAACAATTCAAATCTAGATATTCAAATGGATGATTGAGAGAGCAACCATGATAGCAAACACACAAATAAATATTGGACAATATTTGTAGAATTCCTTGCTTGTATTAGTTATTCAAAGTTTATACAAAGTTTTTTCTCAAAAAGTCCCCTCCATTACATATGAAAATACCCATTTTATAGAAGATTAAGGGAATATGTCAGTCAATCATGTCAAATGATAATTGTACAAGTGTCATGGACAACTATCCTTTTAAAACCTTCTAGAACTAGACACGTTTTGAATGGATTGACCTATATGTGATGCAATTTACAATATGCACATGATTTCAGAAAAAAAAATCCTTTTTCAAAATTATATACATCTTTAGTTACAAAATAATATGCTAAAGTCAATAAATTTGACTTTGAAAAGCATTTGTTGCTGTAGTCTTTTGTATATGCTATAGGATATTCATTACTTCATTATGTTTCTTATCAATCAACATTTATTTATTTATTTGGACCATTTGTTTAAAGCTTTGGTCTTCTTTATCAGTATATCCATATCCATATTCAAGTGGGATAGGCTGACTGTCTTGAACTCAGGAATTTCGTCCTCTATCAAAACATTGATCAAATCCTTCACTTTGTTACTTAAAGCTTGCCATTGGCTTACTTGGGTTGAAGCCAAAATACCCTATTTGACAACCAAATCCTATTTAGACTTTACTGCCTTCAAGGATTTGATTAGATCAAACATGGTTGTTTCAAACTTATTTATCATATCTCCTGGAATAGATAAAATGGATTGCTCATGTAAGTTCTTTTTTTACCACTTTAGCCCTTTGATAACAGCTTATAACTATTATGTCTATGCTTGAGCTAATTCAAGAACATCTTCCTCAAAAATAGGATCTTCCCCAGGCCTTTATCCTTATTTTTTAGTCAAACTAGTTAATGGATCCACTTTTTGATACATAATTTCTTCAGCTCCTGTCATGACCCTTTTCTATATCACTCTTTGCAAGCTAACAATTATTGGATCAAACTTGACTCCAATTGAGGATTGGGTCACATGTGGGATTGGGACCTCCATTTTTGATTGGTTTGATGAATGTCTTGGAGTAGCCAATGTTCTTTCCTCCTCTTTTTTCAAAGCAACAATCCATGGTTTTAGTTCTTACTACATAGGGATATTAGTAGCTTTGATCAAGGCCCATGGGTGATAAGTGAGTAGATTTTCCACTCTTGATTCATAAATGAACCACTTAGAGGTAGGTGGCCCATAAAAAATGTTTTCTTCACTAAAAAAATTGGCTTATTTCAAGGGAGGAGTGATGGTCACCTTGGGCTTCTTAGCATTTGGAACAAGGGCAGTCTCTACTTTCTTCTCTAGAGGGTCAATGGGTACCAAGTATAAAGACTTCCCTTTATCTTCCTTAGTTTACTCAATACTTACTTCTTCATAAAATTCTATATATGTCATAGATAACATCTTCAATACATCCTCAATATATTCTTGAGGATCTATGACTATCATATGAATTTCCTCTTGATGTAATTCATGTTATGCTATTTTGGAAGGTTCTGGAGCTTATGAAGTAAAAGTAATATCACTTGGATTTATTTCCTTTGGCCTCTTCTCTTTAGGCTTATGTTCTATTTGTGTCTTTGATTGTGTACCCACTAATGGAAGTCTAAAAAAATCACCACTTATTAGATGGTACTACTTGGGGCCTAATTTACACCTATCATCTACCTTTTGATCTCTCTATAGTCTAGAGTTAGGTCTAATGTTGTGCTCTTTTGATATTCTAGTCACTTCAAAGTATGAGGATGCTTTAATGTATATGAAATCAAAGGCACTAGGCTCATGTTCATAAGGCACATTTAAAATGCCTTTAATTCTTAAATGCTCTTTCATCTTCCTATAAGGGTCCCATTACTTGAGATCGTCCATCTATAGGTTGAAAGACAACCTATGTTTTGATGCAACCTTAATACTATCCCACTACCTGAAGATAGTCTTGCCAATTTGCATAGGGAAGCTAGGAATAAGTCTCTTTCTTTTATTGTTTCAAAGGCCTTCTACACCATGGAACAATTGGTAGGCCACCTCTTGCTCTGCTAGCTTATCAAGGACATGGGCTGGTAACTTGAGAGAGAATT
Source organism: Torreya grandis (assembly GCA_037957365.1). Lineage (NCBI taxonomy): Eukaryota > Viridiplantae > Streptophyta > Pinopsida > Cupressales > Taxaceae > Torreya > Torreya grandis. Next base: position 5,051,565 of record JARHVA010000323.1, read on the forward strand.
TTTGAGTTCCCTCAATCCTTATAATAGTACAATCTTGGTAAAAACATACATCCCCCATTACTTTAACAAATTTCTTGATCATAAGGCTTAGTATCTCCATGGGAGTTCTAGTTATTACCTCACTTACTGCTGGGTAGACACAATCACATATAAATTGAATGTGATCCCTATACTTATAAATGTGTAACTTAGAATAATACTGAAAAATGGTCTAAATGACACTTGGAGACCATTCTCTCTAATTTGGGATTTTTATAGTTGCACATAGGGCATCTAGGATGTAAGACATCATGTATAACTCTTTCTTCTTATTATGCATGATTGCATAGATTTGTCTACTCAAGGAAATTCTAATTATATCAGGGGGATCTATCACCTTTTCAATAATGAAGTAAACCATGGGCACCCATAATAGATCTACATATCCTATGGTTACATAGCCACACAAATTGTTTAACATAGTCATTATCATCCTAATTCTAGGTCTAAATTGACTGACATGGATGTTCTTATTAAGGTCTAAATAGACATGGTTACCAAAATCTAACCATATGGATAGGGTGTCCATCAAATTATGCTCTTTAGCCTAGGAATTGATAGAGGCTAGGTCAATTTAGGATTTAAGTAATTTATAATAGGAATCAAATGCAATAGCAAAAATGTAAGCCACTTTCTTGTGATTGTGTTCATTAATTAACATGCCCTTATCTATCTTATCTTCCATAAAAATTTAAACAAGAATATCAATGCAATAGAGTACCTTTGGTTTCATGAATGCATAATGAAGATCAATCATATGGATTGATACACTGTTATTGTATAGCCTTTTTTATGACAGATTCTTCTCTTCTCCCCTCATGATAGCTACCTATTTCTCATTTCTCTAAAACAATTTTGACCAATTATTGTCCCTTATGTTCAAGACAACAATAATAAACTTGGTGTCCTTAAACATAAAACCTTTTACATCTATTTTTAGATATAGCTCAACATTTTCCTTTGAGATATGCTTATGGGTCACCATTACTATGATCCTAATTGAATTATCCAATTGTAGACAATAATTCAACCTTCTCTTAGCTTAATTGTGGTGAAAATAGAGACAATTGGGGTGATCTATACTCTAGCATTTTTTAGAGACTTGCATAGAGCTTCAATGGTAGCAATCAAGTTTGAACTATTAACTTCGTGACTTAAATTTTACATTTATATTATAAATTTATACCTTTTATGTGCTGGGTTCCATAAGATATCTAATTTTACATGTCTTACTTATGTGGTATTACCATGCCATATTGCTCATTTATTTAAAAAATGACTATTTGTCACTTTTGGACACATGTCATTACCTCATGTAATCTTAAAGCTTGATTAATTCACATGGTTGATCTCTTAAAATTAATCATAGCCTTGACTTCATTATGGGTTATTGATATTTCATTTGAGCTCTTGAGAGTGTGTCACTTGGTAGCTCCTTAGGATCTCTGTCTACCTTACAAACATACTCCATCACTTAACACATCTTCACCACATGATAGCCTCTTGTTAGATTTGGGTCCGTTGAATTGTTGTCCCACTCCACACCATTGATCTTGATTTGGAAGCTTGAAAACCATTCATTGATCTCCATCTAATTCATCATGGTTATGCCATGTGTCACCACCATGTTTGATTCAGGCCCTTTGAGCAATCTACCTTCATTTTTACCATCAATTTACTAGGATTATGAATGAATGCTGGTAATTTATTTCTTTCTTTATAACCAAGCTTGAATGCAAACTATCAATTTGTTTGATCACTTGTCAAGATCACGACACTTGTCACTCTCATGTCTGAATTGAGAATATTTTGATGCTTTGATCCCTCACTCACCATTGGATTTGATTTTACAAGATTAACATGTACCATCTATTAATTATTTGGACTTCTTAAATCTCATTGTGCTTGTGGATCATTGATATTTTTTATGATTTCTTGAGATTTTACCACTTGGCATCTTTATGTTAATTCATTCCTATGGGTAATGAAAATAAATAAAGGGCTTGGGAACATAAAGAATATTTAGGATAAAGTTTTATACTAAAGTTTTGGTCATGTTAATAAACATGAATAGAACCTTAGTTTAAAATTTAAACTAAATTTAAAATATAATAAAAATGCCTCTGCATTTAATTAGTCCCTACAAATAATAAATAGATTAGGTGAGGTTTCAGGATATAAAGGACTTAGCATAAAATTTTAGAGTAAGGTTTTAGTTGTGTTAATAAACATGATTAGAAATTTAGGGTTAAATTTAAACTAAGCCTAAGACATAATAAAATGTTCCCACACAAATTTGATCCTGTGTAAATTTAAATCTATTTCAAAAGGACCTAGGATAAAACATATTATACCAAGGTTTTTACATGATTTAAAAATATATTTAATTAATGAATTAAAAAACCAAGGTTTGATCTAAGTAAAAGGTCAAATTAGCATCAACGTCTGAAACCCTAGACACTATTCACATAATTGGGAATCCATTAAACTTGCAACATGAAAACAAGAATCAAACATTAGCAACATTAGATAAAATATCAATCAAGATATTAGTGTGGATGATATTCAAATAAAGAACTCTACTTAAGTGGAATGTTCAATTCAAAGCACAAATTTACAAAATTTGAAACAAGGGTCCTCATTTTTCAAAAATGGGGGTATGTTAACCTCAACAAATGGCAACTTCTAGGGGAAACATTACAAAATATTAGAACTCAAATACTCTTGGTTTAGACTAATAACTAGACCAATAATTTCACATGATAAATTACCATCATTAAGATCAATTCATAATTAAAATAAGTCATACACATGCAAAATCAGGCTCAAACATCAAAACTTAGTCATGTTGTGTGTGTGCTTTGATTTAACTTATTGATTACTATGGAATTTAGAGAACAACTCCCAAATTTCATGACCTTAACCATTAAAATTGACCTATAGAATATTTACATATTCATTAAGAATCATGCTTTTAAAATAGGGAAGGCTTGGACATTGCTCTACTACCAACCAAACATCCATAGCCCTAATAGAGATACCTTTGGCTCCACTCAAAGCATTTCTCCACTTCTAGCTAGGCATCCATAACCTTGATGGAGATTACCAAAATCACCTTTGATTATAAATCTCTTGAATTTTCAATAATTTTTTATTTTATATATTTTTTAGGTATATTTAATTCTCAGCAAAGGTTTGAAACTAGAATTAGCTATGTTTTAGGATTTGATCAAATGTTTGATCTTTAGACAATTATCTTTGGTCATAAAATTCATCCCAAACAATAATGTTATTTAAGTGCTAACATGGATTTGTCTTAATAATTTAAACTTTCATCCTACAATTGAAATCCTTATTAGAATCAAACTTAGATCAGAACAAGGCTTAATATTTTAAGGGATAATTAACCTAGACATCAATCTTTATGAATTTCTCAAAATCCTAACATCAAGCTCAAATATCCAAAGTCCATAATGAACCAATGTTTTAGAGTCATACCTACATTATTGATTTGAGAGGTTTATTTTAGCAACTTCATGATGGATTGGAGTTGGAAAATATCTTGAAAAATATTTATTAAAAGTAGGGAATGAAACAAAGAAAATAAACACACCAAAAGTAAAATAAATAGAAAGAAAACAAATATTTACAAGCACTATATACAAATAAGGAACACAAAAGAAACTAATCTAATCCTACCTACACTAACTGTAACTAGTCTTAAAAATCACTCCATGAAGCCTTTAGGTGGAAGAGTAGAGAAGTAGTGCTTGAGGTATTGCCCATTAGTTTGAAATGTGAACTCTGCTACCTACAAGTCTTTGAGCTTGAAAATGTTGTCTCCCAATGTCTCAATAATTTTATATGGACCAATCCACAAAGGAATTAATTTTCCATTATTTCCTTTTAGTTTTGAGGCTTTATCCCATAGGATAACTAGGTCTCCCTACCTAAAAACCTTAATCTTTGAATACATGTCAAACCATATCTTGACTATGGTTTGATGTCTATTGAATTTGGAAAATGCTTTTTCCCTTGCATCCTCCATCTGAATGATGTCAAACAACCTTGAATTAACATACTCTTGGTATTTTTCCATGTACAACTGCATGAACTTATAGGTTAATAGTTTAAGAGTGATTGGAAATATTGGTTCTTGACCATATACTAGAAAAAATTGGGATGCTTTCAATGCTTGATTCACTCTAATTCTATCTTCCCACAAAGCATATTTAAGCAATTTATTCCATGTCCTTGGTTTTTCAGTTGTAAACTTTTTAATTGCTTTCATCAAGTTCTTATTTGTTGATTATGAGACTCCAATACCTTAAGGGTAATGATTTGATGAGAATTTAAGGATTATTTTGTTATCATATGCCCACTCTATCATCTCAATAGATATGAAGGTTGATCCATTATCAAAAACTAATGAAACTAGTGTCCCAAATATTGTGCAAATGTTCTCTTCTAAGAACTTGATCACATCTTCAATTCTATATTGCTTGTTTACCACTACCTCTATCCATCTTGTGCAGTGATTAGTAGTAGGAAGAAATTATTCATGTCCATATGAAGAATCACAAACTAATGAAATTGGTGTCCCAAATCTTGTGAAAATGTTCTCTTCCAATAACTTGATCACATATTTAGTTATATATTGCTTGGTTACCACTACCTCTATCCATCTTATGCAGTAATTAGTAGCAGTTAGAAAATATTTATATCCATATGAAGAATTGGGGTTGATGACCATTACAAAGTCTAATATTCATTGAGCAAAAGGCTTGTCAATCATAACTAGATTTAATGACATGGATTCTCTTGGTTCCTTTGTGTTGAAAATTTGACATTGATGACACTCTCTAACATGTTTATGTGCATCCTTGAAGATGGTGGGCCAATAATAACCTGCTCTCAAAATATTGAGCTATTGTCTTTCCAGAAGAGTGTCCACTTCCAAGTTTTTCATGAAAAGTACTCAAGATCTCAGTTACTTCTTTTGAAACACATCTTAGGTATATTAATTCATAATTATTCCTAAAGAGCACTCTATTCTTGATCAATAAATGTGATACCTTGAGCCTTAGAGCTCTTATTTTCTCTCTAGTCAATCCTACAGGACAAGAACCATTGATTAGAAGATGAATAATTGCATCATACTTGTCATTTGGTTGAAAACATTATTGGTCCACCTACATGAAATTCACTTTAGGATTAGTATTGGTAATCATTTGAATCAATCCTTGACCTCTTACCAATTTGGTAGTTTGTATTTCAAAATCATACTCTTGGAGAATAAACATCCACTTACTTCTTCTCTCTCCTAGTTCACATTGACTAAACATAAGTTTAGTGGTAGGGTTTGGAAATATTACATGGACTTTTTTCCTAAGAATATACTATCTAAACTTCTTAACTACCTTAACTATAGCCAATTATTATTTATCAATAAAATAATTATTTAACTCAATATTCTTAAAATTAGTGCTCATAAATGCAATAGGGTGATAAAATTTATCTATTTTATGAGTTAAAATAACAACTATTGTATGATTAGAAGCAAAAGAATAAAGATAAAAATCTTTTGTGAAATCAAGACTTATCAACACTGGTGCCTGTACTATTGCTTATTTAATGTCATTGAAGGCTTTCCTTGTCTCTTTATTCTATATGACCTTGGAATCCTTCTTCAACATGTCATTAAGTGGCTTCATAATTTATGTAAAACCATAAATGAATTTTCTCACAAAATTGATTTTCCCAAAGAAAGACTTTAATTATTTTATACTGCTAGTGGAGTTATTTTGGATATGTCATAAACTCTATTAGGGTCTATATAAATCTTATATTTAATTATAACATGTCCTAATAATTTCCCTTCTATAACACAATAGTTGATTTTATTAGGATTGATGGAAATTCCATACCTTCTATAACATACAAATATCTATTATAAATGCATAATGTGGTCTTCCCTATTTTTAGAAAACACAATTAGGACATCCATATATATGATAATGCAGTTACCTATGAGACCTTGGAAAGCATGGTCCATATCTCTTTGAAAAGTTTCTCCCACATTTATTAGTCTAAAGGACATTTTAGTGTAAGCAAAAGTGCCCCACTTAGTTGTGAATGTAGTCTTCATTTTATCCTCCTTATTCACAAGTACCTGATTAGAGCCTAAAAACTATCAAGAAAAGGCATCATAACAGAACCACTAATAATTTGAATGACTTGGTCAAGGGAAGGTAAAGGATATTTATCCTTTTCAAAAGTTTTATTGAAATTTATAAAGTCAATGCATAATCTAATTTCTCCATTTTTCTTTCTAACTGGTACCAAGTTGGCTACCCAGGTAGAATGTCTAATGGGAAAAACTATTTTTGCATCCAATAGCTTCTTGATGTCTTTGTAGATTAATGGTTTTAGAATAGGGTACATAGGTCTTTGCTTTTGCCTAAAAGGTTTACAATCTTATTTTAATGGAATGGTATGGGTAATGACTCTAGTATCAAAGATCTTTAAGTTTTCATAGGACCATACTATAACATCTTTGAACTTGGTCAGAAGATCTTTCACCTTTCTAGATTCTTCATTTTTGTAGGCTATACCAATATTTACTAGCTAAGGTTGACTTGGAGTACCTATGTCAACTAGATTGTAATCTTTCCCATTCACCTTGTGAATTTTAATAGATTCACCTAGTTTGTCTTGATCAAACAATCTTTCTAAGGTAATCATGCCTTTGGGCATTTTGTTGTCACTCAATTGAATAATCTTATCATCAGCTATATCTTCATTAAGAGAATTCTCATTGACCTAATAAATGATGTAAGACTCAAATATTCATGAGTTATTCATGAATTATATGATTTTTAGATCATCACTAAATACTTGTAAATGATTAACATTATCAGGAACTAAGGGACATGGAACCAATTCAATATTCAGTCTTTCGGAATCTTGATTTAGCATAAAATTGGCTGTAGCTGAGGCTAGTTCATCAGTAGACTTATTCTCTTCCCTAGGATTGGAGGCAATATTAAAAGGATCAAATTAATCTATCAAGTCCCACACTCTAAAATTGTACTTATTAATATAAGATAATTTTCATTGGTACTTAATTTTAACTTGATTGACCACTAGTTTAGAATCACCATACACTAGCAGTTCTTTGACCTTATGTTTGATAGCAAATTGTAATCCTAGGATTAAAGCTTCATATTCTACCAAATTTTTAGTGCAAGGAAACTAAAGTTTGTAATAAGCACTATATTCTTTCCCAATGGGATTTATTATAACAGTGCCTACTGTAGAACCATATTTACATCTAGCACCATCAAAATATAATTTCCACATGCTAAACACAACATGAAATTATTTAGAGTCACATACCTTAAAAGTGTCAAGAGTATAAATTCCTAACTCAAAATTGACCATGTTGACATTTTTATTGGTAGCATTATACTCTCTGATCATGTGTTTCATCTTTGTCTCTCTTTCAATTCATATTTGATTTTGAACTCCCTTCAATGGAAGCCACATATGATAGTAGTCAGTTGACATATATCCATTTAAGGACTTGGTCCAATCTTTGTTTAGTAGAATTTCATAAGAATATAAAATATCCACCACTTAAATATCTATGAATTATTATATACTTGGCTCAGAGGCAAGCTACATATGAACATTCAAAAATTCTCCAATTACTTTAACTCTTGATTTGTCTAATTGAGTAACTACTCTATCAGACTTAATTAGAGTTAAACTAAGTTTTTCACAAATACCTTTTGGCATGATATTAGTAGAAGCATCTAAATATAGAAAATAATTAATCAAGTTATTACCAAAAATCTAATTTTTAGTAAGAAATATGGAACCTCTACTTTGTTCTTGTACATAACTACATTGGCATTTGCAACATTTTGTGATTTACGAGGCTTTTTAGATAAAGATTCAAGCATCAAGTCTCTTTGTTTAGTAATTTGAGTCAACTCATGTAAAGTGATATTAGATTTAATATTTTTCATATCATCAAATATATTATATCCACTCTTAGTAGAAGAACTAGATGAATCAACATTGTTTTTAGAGGTACTTCCCTTTAGAGGTTCTGGATTATTGTCAGCATTGGGATCAAGAGGAGTATCAAAGTTGTTTGGTGGAGTTCAAGTTATAAATGGTTTCCTCTACTCTCTATTCATCAGAGGATGAGTATTATTTAGATAATTTTTAAAAGTGTGAATCTATTCAAGAGTATCTTTAGGCTCATTCTCATCTTGGAATGGAAAATCAAATGTCTCCACCATGAGAGTTGTATTAGTAGTTTTAGATGACTTTAAAGAACCAAATGTACCTACAATATATTTTTTTTAGTTCCACCTTAAAATTCATCTAGCTCATGTTGAAATAAATCAAAATCATTACAAAATATAATACAATCTAATTAACCATGCTTTGAAGTGTTATGAACTTTACAATATTCAGTTAAAGCTATATCACATATGTTTATCTCAGGATTGTTCTTATTGATAGATGACTCATTGTTGTTGTTGTTGTTATTATTGATATTTTTACCATTATGAAACCTATTTTTATGTCTACTAAATCTTTGATAAGAATAATTAATGTTGTAAAATGCCCCAATATTACCTACTTGTTTTTACAACTGAAGGATATTAGTGCTCAATTTTTGAATCATTTTGAGTATGGAGTCATTCTCAATTTTTGGTGCATTTGAATTATGAAATTTAGTATTATTATTATCCATTAACACCAAATCTCTTTGATCTTGTGGATGAAATCCATTTATAGTGTTATTCAAGAATCCTAGGTTTTGATCAAGATGAACATGACTCAAGGGTAATTGATTCAATACTGTTGTTTGGTTCAAAGTAGGCATGTGTTGATTAGCATTGTGAATGACATTCAACATAGGTAGATTAAGATTGACATTAGGGATAACATATGTCAGTTGACCCTGAGGTTACATCTGATCATTCATTATTATAGCTTTAGCATAGGCTAAGGCTAATGTGTTTATAACTCCAATAGACCTTTAAAAAAAAAAGAAATCATGGGATCTAAAGCATACTTATAAATCTCTAAATCCAAAGCCTCATCAGGTCTATATGGAGCTATAGTTATACTAAACATCTTATATAATCTATCATTAAAATCTCTAATGGTTTCATTTAAATCTCTTTTCACAATAGTGAATTATTGATAAATAATACAAGGATTGATGATTTTTCCAAATTAGTCAATAAATATAGAGTTAAAATCATTCCAACTAGTAATGTAATTCTTAGGAAGGTTGAGAAACCAATCATATGCAACATATTTGGAAGTAAAAGGAAATAATCTACATGTAACATCTTCATTAACTACACTCAACAATCTTAAAGCAACTTTAAAAGATTTGATATGTTTTTTAGCAGTAACCACACCATTGGGACTTAAATAAGGAAAATATTTATCATGATTTCTAGGTAAGTCATGTACCTAAATAGGCATATTGATGTAAGATCCACCTAACCAAGCCATATCCTTATAAGGATTGAACAAAAGAGCACTACAAATAGGTGAATTATGTTGAGATTTAGAAACCTTGCACTTACCTTTATCTGTTCTTGCTTTTTTATGAAATTATAATGAAAGGAGAGGTAATCTTGTTTTAGACCATGACCTAGTCTTGATTCTTGGTAGTTATAGCTTGTAAACTTTTAATCCTATTTAAAATACAATGTATCAACCTTATCTTTGTAAATAACAATGATTATATTTATACATTAAACAAATTTTGCACAAATTCATACAAAGAACAACTATCTTTAACTAAATTAGCTCAAAGATATATCTAAACTAGAAAATATGAGTGATATTTACACTTATAAGTTAAAATAGACCTAAATTTGCAAAGAATCAATCAATCTTTGAACAAAATTTCTATCACTAACCTCAAATGTGGGAGATTTACAAAGCTTAAACTACCTTTGCAACAATTTATCATGAATCTTCAAAGAATAGCTATCTTTAACTAAATAAGCCTAAAGACTAGTCTAAAACCATGAATATCAATGATCTTTACACAATTAAGCTAATATAAACACAAATATGTAAATAATCATCTAATATTTGAATAAAATTCACTAAAATTAGCAAAGACACTTCAAATTCTCAAAGCTTTATCTAATGCCCTCCTTCTAGCACTAGTGAAACTCACCTATTAATGCCTAAAAGTGTATCATAGGGTTTATAGAGTGTTGAGAAACACTCTTCTCATTTATGGATTCAAAGAACCAATTGCATGAGTGGATAGTTGTGATATTCCTGATATCTTTGGTGGAATAGTGGCAAAGCAATATAACTGTTTTACAAAATGATAATAAAATTGGTTGTTGGGAGTAGCCTTGCTCTGTAAGCTAGCTTGTGAAGTATGAAGATAATCTGAACTAAGTATAGTGAATTATGATCAAAACCTAAGATCTAAAGTCTAATCTAGTATGTATATTTACAATATAATCTAAACTAAAGTGAGTTGATCAAAAAATGGGAAAAAGGAAGGGTAGGGCATAAAGAAGCTATTCTAATTTTCAATCCATACACTTTGACAGTGCTTAAATTTCATCAATACATGTACTAAACCAATATATAACATGAAATTGCAAAGATACAAATCCTACCATATATCATGCAAATGTCTAAGGAAAAGTGAAATAATAAAAATAAGAAATCAAGTTCACTTTAAAGATTTACTTCTACCAACAAATTACATTAGAACATCTGTAAAAAAGCATGAAAAATGAAATGAACTCAAAATCCTTGAATCAACCTATCTTAAGCATAAATTAACAACTCTATATTCATATGAACATGTTAATAATCCATAAAAACAATTCAAATTCGGATATCCAAAAAAATGATTGAGAGAGCATCTATAATAACAAACACACAAACAAATACCAGACAATCTTTTTAAAATTCCTTGATTGTATTAGTTGCTCAAATTTTATACAAAGTTTTTGCTAAAAAAATCCTCTCCTTCATTACAAATGACAATACCCATTTTATAGAAGACTAAGGGAGTATGCCAGTCAATCATGTCAAATGATAATTGTACAAGTGTCATGGACAACTATCCTATTACAACCTTCTAGAACCAGACACTTTCTAAATAGATTGACCTATAAGTGATGTTATTTACAATATGCACATGATTTTAAAAAATAATATTCATTTTAGAAATGATATACAATTTAGTTACAAAATAATATGCTAAAGTCAACAAATTTGAATTTGAGAAGCATTTTTTTCTATAATGTTTTGTATGTGATACAAGATCTTCATTGTTTCATTATGTTGCTCATCAATTAGCCTAACGTTGATGATGGGCTCCATGAAAAGTTCCTTTTCTTGATATTTAGGTCTTTGAGGTTCTTTTCAACCCTTTCCAAAACTTCTTTGATGATCCTTGCATCTTCAATCTTCTCTTTTGTAGATAGGATCATATCCAAGATCTTTTTATTGTCTACCCCTAATTTGCCTTAGCTTTAACTCTTTACCTCATGCATGAACTAAGTATCTCTATGTTTGAACTCCTCATCTATGATTAGGCCTATAAGACTAAGCATAGTTGGATCCTTGATTAGGCTCCCCAGTATGTGCATCATCTTATTTTCTAATTACTTGAGATCAACATAAAGATCTCCCATTTCCTTAGACCATTTGTTTAAAGCTTTGGTCTTCTCTATCAATATAGCCACAACCATATTCAAATGGGCTATTCTGACTGTCTTGAACCCAAGAATTTGGTCCTATGTAAAACATTAATCCAATCCTTCACTTTGTTACTTGAAGCTTGCCATTATACAACTTGGATTGAAGCCAAAGTACCCTATTTTCTAACCAAATTCTATTTGGACTTTACTGCCTTCAAGGAATTGAATAGATCATACATGGTTATTTCAAAATTATTTATCATATCTCTTAGAATAGACAAAATGGATTAATCTTGTAAGTTATTCTTTTGTTGCTTTAACCCTTTGATATTAACTTGCAACTGTTTAGTCTATGTTTGAGCTGATTCAATAACATCTTCCTCAAAAATAGGATCTTCACCAGGCCTTTGTCCTTACTTCTGAGTCAAACCAGTCAATGGCTCCACTTTTTGATACATAATTTCTTCACCTCCTATCATGACCCTTTTTTTTGTCGCTCTCTATGAGCCAATAGTTATTATATCAAACTTGAATCCAACTAAGGATTGGGCCACATGTGGGATTGGGACCTCCATTCATGATTGGTCTGATGAATGGCTTGGAGTAGCCAATGTTCTTGCCTCCTCTTATTATAAATCAATAATACATGATTTTAGTTTTTGATGCACAAAGATATTAATAGCTTTGACCAAGGCCCATGGGTGATAAGTGGCTAGCTTTTCCACTCTTGGTTCACAAATGAAACACTCAGGGATAGGTGTCCCATACAAAATATTTTCTTCACTAAACAAATTGACTTATTTCAGGGGAAGAGTGATGGTCACCTTGGGATTTTTAGCTTTTGAAACAAGGGTAGTCTCTACATTCCTCTTTGGAGGGTCAATGGGTACCAAGTCTAAAGACTTCCCTTTATCTTCCTTAGTTTTCTCAATACTTAATTCTTCATTAGAATTTGTATATGTCATAGATAGCATCTTCAATACATCCTCAATAAACTCTTGAGGATATATGGATATCATATGAAATTCCTCTTAATGTAATTCATGTTCTGCTACCTTGGAAGGTTTTGGTGCTGATGAAGTAGAAGCAATCTCTCTTGGATTTATTTCCTCTGGCCTCTTCTCTTCAAGCTTATGTTCTATTTGTGGCTCTACTTATGTATTGGCTAATGAAAGTCTAGAAGATTCACCATTTATCAGATGGTACTAGTTGGGGCCTAATTACCACCTATTATCCACCTTTTAATATCTCTATAGTCTAGAGTTAGGTCTAATGTTGTGATATTTTAATCTTTTAGTCACTTAAAAGTATGAGGATGCTTTGATGTATATGAAATCAAAGGCACTAGGCTCATATTCATAAGGCACATTCAAAATGCCTTTGATTCTTAAATGCTCTTTCAACTTCCCATAAGGGTCTCATTAACTCAGATCATCCATCTATAGGTTGAAACACAACCTATGTTTAGATGCAGCCTCAATACTATCCCACTGCTTGAAGATAGTATTACCAATTTATATAGGGAAGCTATGAAGAAGTCCCTTTCTTTTGGTTTTGAAAAGGTCATCTACACCATGAAATAATTGGTAGTCCACCTCTTTCTCTACTAGCTTATCAGGGAGATGGACTAGAAATTTGAGAGGGGAATTTTGAGTTTCCTCAATCCTTATAACAATACAATCTAGGTACAACCATATATCCCCCATTACTTCATATTTATTAATTAGAGAGCTCACTCTATCCATAAGAATGCCATTTATGGCTTCACTTAGTGCTGGGTAGACATAGTTACATATATATTTAATGTGATCCCTATACTTATAACTGTGTAACTTAGAATAATATTGAGAAATGATCTGAGTACCACTTGGAGACCATCCTCTTTAATTTGGGATTTTTGTAGTTGCACATAGGGCATATAGGAGGTAGGACATCATGTATAACTCTTTCTTCTTGTTATGCTTGATTGCATAGATTTGTCTAATCAAGGAGACTATAATTATATTTACCAAAGGGGGAACTATCACCTTTTCAACAATGAAGTATACCATGGGAACCCATAATGGATCTACATATGTTGTGGTTGCACAAGCACACAAATTATTTAACATAATCATTATCATCCTAATTCTAGGTCTAAATTGACTAATAGGGATGTTCTTATTAAGGTCTAAAAAAACCTAGTTACCAAATTCTATCCATATGGCTAGGGTGTCCATCAAGTTATGCTTTTTATCCCAAGAATTGATAGAGGCTAGGTCAATTTGGGGTTTGGGTAATTTATAATAGGACCCAAATGCAATAGAAAAAATGTAAGCCACTTTCTTATGATTGTGTTAATTAATTGACATGACCTTATCTATCTTAGCTTCCTTAAAAATTGGAGCAAGAATATCAATGCAATAGAGTACCTCTAGTTTTGTGGCTGCATAATGTAGACCAGTCATCGAGATTACTATAATGTCATCATATAGCCTTTTTATTGAGAGATTATTCTCTTCTCACTTGGTGATAGTTGCTTGGTTCTCAATTATCCAAATTTTTTTGACCAATTATTATCCCATGTGTTCAAGGTAACATCAATATACTCAGTGTCCTTGAACATATAACCTTTTACATCTCTTGTTAGATATAACTCGATATCTTCCTTTAAAATATGATTATAGGTAACCATTAATATGATCCTAAACCTTCTCTCAGCTTAATTTTGGTGAAAATAGAGACAATTGGGGCAATCCATACACTCTAGGGTTTTTTGAAGGCTTGGATATATCTTCAATAGTGGCAATCAAGTTTAAACTATGAGCTTTGTGACATAGATTTTGCATTTAGATTGAACATTTATACCTTTGATGTGCTAGGTTCCATAAGATCTTTAATTTAACATGTCTCACTTATGTGTCATTGCCATGTCACACTACTCATTTAATTAAAAAATGACCATTTTCACTTTTGGACATGTGTTATTAGCTCATGCAATCTTGAAGCTTGATAAATTCACACCATTTATCTCTTAAAAGTCATCTTAGACCTAAATTCATCATGGGCCATTGATATTTAATTTTATCTCTTTAGAGTGTGTCACTTGGTAGCTCTATGAGTTCTCTGTTCACCTTGAAAACACACTCCATTGCTTAATGCCTTTTCATCATGTGGTATCTATAATCGTACTTCTTATGACCCTACTCCTCCCTATGATTATACATCAACTAATGTACAAACTATTGACCCTAGTCATACTATTATTATACATTCACCACCTTCTTATACCTCTCTAACATCATATTCCTACCCCCTTTACATCCCTAATTTATATTGGGCCTTTTGCACATAAGACAGGCCTTTCTGGAGACCTCCCAGGGTCTCCTAGGAACTTGTTGACCAACTTAGGACCAAGTTTGATACAAGACATAGCTTGTGTGAAGGAAACTTTTAGACTATGCCACACATTTTTTTCACAAAAGCTACAACCTAGGTGATGGCCTGGGTAGAACATGTTAAAAATCCCCAAAATAAAGTCAAACGGTAAAAAATGGATCATTTTATTAGGTTATTTGGTGGATTTGAGTGGCGATATATGCCTTTTTTTCATTCATTTGAGCCTATCTCTCTTCTCATTACATCCTATCTTGATTATTATTCCCTCTTTTTACCCTCATGCCTTCTTGAATCTCTCTTGGTTCATTCTCGACACTCTTAACCTTGATTAGAGATAGAGAATCCCATATGCTATTACACTCTTACTTGGAGACTCCATTACTACTCTTAGTTGTTATTAATTCCTTGTGGATTAATACCAAGCTCCTACATTTGGCATTTCACTTGATTTTTTCACTTGGTTATAGATCTTACACCATTACAAGTTCTCACTTCACCTCTTCCTTTACTCTTGGCTCTTGGTTTGGACTTCAACGTGCACATAGCTTGGTATTCCTCCTACATTGCTTCTTAGTTTGGATTCCTCATTGGTAGAAAATTTAAAATTCATCTTTGATCTAGATCTAAGGAAAATTTGTTATGAAAAGTGAAACTCCATTGTTTGTGTAGTGTATATGCTAGGGTTTGAACTGTTTTAGTGAAATAGTTGTTTTTGTATATTACTTAAAGTAGTTTCCAAAGTTTATTGTATTTGTATATGTTTAAATAATACTTTCATTGATTGAAATATTCCTTTGTTGCATACCATTTCTCTCTTTGGAACCCTTCCTCATTAAATAGTAGAGATATACATGCTCAAAACAACCTAGAAAACTTGCTTAAACACTTTTTCTCTCTTGCTAAACTAGAACATTACATTGTTAGAAAATAATAGTATTGAATTGGAAGGATAGCTCAAATATAGAATATGCATGATATTTAACCCTTTCTTAGATAGAAATGTATTTATTGATTAAAACATCTTTTAATTTTACTCAAAGTGCCTTAACTTCAAGATTTACTTTTTGTTGGTTATCTCTCTTCATATGATATTGTTGTTCTCGCTTTGTTTATGCAATCTATAGTCTAATCTTAGCTACTTAGCTCACTATGGTTAGAAAAAATAGATTAATTTGCATACTTTGTGTCACTATTCACACTATCCCCAACCTATTTTTCAAGTCTATCTATAGCTTGGTACAAGCTGGCAAATCAAATAGCCACTATAGACCTCCTATAGCCCATAAAACCCTTGAGCCTTCTAGCCTCCTAGTGGTTTGATTTAGCACCCTACCAAACACTGGTGGTTCCATTTAGATTCTTGGAGCTACATTATGGCATGCCTAGTGGGACCTCACATATAGTTTCACATTAGTTCTATCCCATTTATAGCTCTCTTGGCCAATTCCCATCTATTAGCTATTAGAATTTGCTTTTAGTTGTGTTTTATTTCTCACCTTGGTTGATTTATTCTACTTTGGTTTTGTGTCTTTCTCATAGTTAGTTCTCCATCAGTTTACCTTTTCTATTGTCTTTCATGTTATTTGTGCTTCATTACATCCAAGTTTGATCTCCCACCTTTGGGATGCCAATCTCGATGGATTCAGGGTCTCATACTTGAGCTCACTAATGAGTAAGCCATGTTTATAATAGAATGCCATAAACACCATAGGACCCAGGAGCTTCCCTCAACCCAACATGGTAGTCTACACCCTATCACATTTAAAAGGGAACAAGATTAATAGGTCTATAACTAATGAATTTGGTCTCCTTTTCACTAGTCTGGTATTTATTCATCTAAGGATGTTTTATCTCAGCTTCATGCTATGCCTCCATCACCTGTTTGAGGTGATGATGATATCCTTGCATAGTTAGGACCTGAGGAGTTACATGTAATCATTAATGATTTTTGTATATGTCTTTATGTAAATTAAGTGATTTTTTCTCCCCTAGGAGTCAGTGGTGTGCCTCCTCTAGAAATAGAGCCCATACCCATTCAGTGTCAAGTGCCTCAACTAGTTCTCACATGAGTTTCCCACCTATATATTGGATAGAGACTCTAGATCAAGAACACCCTCATATCCATGCTAATGGTCATAGGTATTATAACTCAACAAAGTATCCTTAGCTTGGGCATGCCTCCCATCCTCCTAGTCCTTAGTTTAGAGTCTCTGATGAGTATGATGATTTCAATCGCCACTTATGGACTAGAGATCTATGGAATGCATATCAAGAGCATCAACATCCATTGGTTAAAACCCATGTGATGACACATGATCAAAAACATGGAGATCTTGGTCATCATGACCATTTTCAAGAGTATGCCACATATTCCCATCATACTTATGGGGAATGTCACACTTACAGTGGCCATTCTCCACCCCATGGTAGAGATGATTTATGTCATGAGCATCCTCCTTATCAAGAACCCCCTTAGCATCATCTTTCCCATGGTCATGGTCATGGTGATGATTATAGGAATAAGCAACATCATCACCATCATGAACCCCCTCTTGGAGTTCATCACCAACCTGCTATCAACTGTGCTTATGAGTATCTCCATGAAAATCCTCTAGCCACTTGGGTGTGTGATATTCCCCTTCCTACACCTATCTTTGAATTGCCTATGTTCAATGGGATATGAGACTCCAGTCCTACATATCACATCACATCATTCATGATGGCATGCATAGATTGGAAATAGGATGAAGGAATGATGTTGAAGATCTTTTCTCATTCTCTATGAGCAAAATCTCTTGTCTAGTTTTAGAATCTATCACTAGATTCTCTCTATGGTTTCCATCTCCTTCTGGATGACTTCCTCCAATATTTCGATATCTCTAGGCATTTTAACCTTGGCATCTAATCACTCACTTCTATGGTGTAGGCTAAGGGAGAGTCAAAATTTGATTTTTTATGTAGATGGTGCTCAACCATTCATACGTACAGGACTAGGTTCTTGTATGGCCAACTTTATGATATGTTCATGTGAGCATTGAGGTAGGAGGTTCACCTTGAGGTCCTCAAGCATGAACCTACCTCTTATGATGAAGCTATTAATGAGTATATAACTATTAAAGTATTTAAGATGCATGTGGGCATGTAACCCATACCTTTCCAAAAGTCATCCTTGTTAGAATTATCATACAAGATCTAATAAATCTAATAAAAAGCATGAACAAGAGATAAAATAATAATAATAAATAATAACTGTATATTCAAGATAATAACTAAAATGAAGAAATAACTCAAATATGATGAATTACTCTAATAATTTAATATTAATCTAATATATAGAGTACACAAATAACCATTGCTTATATAGACCAAGGCATGCAAGATAAAGATTATGGAACTCACACAACACGTGTAGTTAACTAATATTTGACTACAAGAATAGTGGAGTGCAACTCCACACTAACAAGATAGGTGTCCAACTTGTGTAAATGATCAACACAAGTTAACGAGTAGTTAAGCAATCTTATCCTATTTTACCCTGAATAGTGGAGTGGAACTCCACTGTAATAATATATGTGTCTAAGTTAACTATTAGATAAATAAGCTTATCCTATCTGGTGCAAATTATTAATCAACATAATAAACTAAATATAATAAGTAAATAGTGTACCAATCTAAGTAATAAATAAAAAAAAATGTAATAAAGCAAATAAATGCACCAACACCCCTCCATAAGTGAAGTTTAGGTAGGGATATGCAGATAAGATTCCAAAAAATGTGTATCCATATTAGGTACTCTATACAAATAAATGAGGAAAAGAGAAAACCCAAAGGAAAATAACTACTCCTTAAAATGAACATCTAGGGGACCCCCTGAAGAACTGATGTCCCGCACCCCAAAAGAGATCAAAAGTGAAGATACTTGCTCTTAGTTAAAGGTTTGATGAAAATATCTACAATCAACTCCTCCATAGGGCAATATTGAAGATCAATGATCTCTACTTGAATCATCTCCTTTATAAAGAGCATATGGATCTCTATGTGTTTTGTTCTCTGATAATGAACTAGATTTTTTGAGATCTGGATAGTGTTTTGGTTGTTGTATATATGATTGATGGCTTCTAAAATGGAACTCCAAGCTCAGTGAGAATATTTTGAAGCTAAATAGCCTTAGTAGTGGCATTAACAACACCATGATACTCGACCTCTATAGATGAAAGAGCAATAACATGCTGCTTCTTGCTCTGCCAACAAATGGGGATAGATCTGAAGTGAAATTTGTTACCAAAAGTGGACTTATGATCATCATAATCACCAACCCAATCATAA
This sequence comes from Torreya grandis, assembly GCA_037957365.1. Taxonomy (NCBI): domain Eukaryota; kingdom Viridiplantae; phylum Streptophyta; class Pinopsida; order Cupressales; family Taxaceae; genus Torreya; species Torreya grandis. The sequence goes on from JARHVA010000323.1 coordinate 5,071,031, forward strand.
TCTATGTATATCACTAATTTTAACATGGTACTAAAGCTATCTTAAATTTGTAGATTACTAAATATTCAAGAGAAAAATATCTAGATATAGGATTGATTTTTTGATTTTGTATATAGGTAAAAATTGGAGATTTGTGGAAAATTTTTAAGCTCACCATTGAGTTCAAAGTGCCTGAGATAGTCAAAATCATCTACAATTTTATCTAGATTGGGTATAAAAGTTAAAATTGGCAAGGGTTTGATCCAGAAGCACCACACCCTAATCCAGTGGGTACCTAAAAATCAAAGTGTTTTTGAGCAAAAGAGACCTCATGATTATGTTTAAAAGGTGTAAAAACCTACAGATCCATATAAAATTTATCCAATCTGGACACTGTCACCTGGAAGGCAAAATTTTTTTGCTTCCAGGTATAGCCATACAGACTGTGCTGGGCAAAAAAAAAAATAGGCCTCATGAATCAATAGGTAGAATGGATAGGGAAACTTTGGGAGCCCTCTATTTGAACACCAAGATGTATTTTCGAGTAATTTTTTTTTGAAATAGCTTAAAATTTTGTGCTCTTCACTATTGTACTTTCAATTTTTTTTTAGATTTGTCTATTTTTTTTAAAATTTAGGTTTTTCAATGGCAGCTCTTACCTGTCCTCATTTTTTTAACTTCAGAGGCTCATAAATTTCACAAATGACTCATATTGAGGTCCCATTTTTTTTTTAAGTTAATATTTTTTCAAGCACAACACATTGGTGTAGAAATTTTTGTAATAAAGTGCATAATTTTTTATTCTTTTAGCTTAGAGGGCCTAATTGAGCTTTTTGTAAACTAGATAAATTATAATCCAATCTTGTAATTGGATTTAATTATAAAGTGCCAATAAATACTTATCAGATCGGATAAAACTAAGTAATTCAAGGGGGTTTTGTGGTATGTTCTATACTTTTATTTTTGCTTTGTGATGGTTTATTTTCAATTGTATCATGGGGAATCCTAAGTTCCCACTATTAACAACATACAACTATAACACATAGAAATAAAATGCTTGGAATGAATTAATGATGCTAGGATATATGCCTTAAATAACAACTCTTCTTACTCCATTTACTAATGCAAAAGAGTTACAACACTTTCTCTTTGAAACTTCTAAGGTTATTGGATGCATTTGGTCTTACATGTCTTTAGATTTGAATTTTCATCTTGACAAATATATAAATCCAAAAGATGCTTGGGATAAATTAGCATCATTATTTGGAAAAATAGACGAGGTTCATGGTTACCAAATTGATAACTAACTCATTATTTTGGATCCTAAAAGTTATGCTACAATACAAGACTACATCACTAAAGTCATAGATCTTAGAGCACAAATTTCTGAATGTAAAATTGATAAAAAATATATTCAAGTGATTTTCAGTGCCTTACACAAATTAGGACCTGAATATTCATCTTTTTCCATTATCTTTTAGACTCATAGGCTCACATTGGGCACAACATATCAAATGACCACTTTTGAGGTATTCTTTGAGATTCTAATGGCTGAAGAAGAAAATTTAATAGCTATGGGTCTAATTAGGTCATCCAAATATCAAGCTCTAGTTGTAAGTCAACCTTAACATAAGCAAGTTTCAACTTCAACATCAAATATAGGTTCAAGTAAAAAGAAGTAGAGTAATTATAATAAGTCACATAAAGATAAGCATAAAGGGAAACAATCTTCCTCACAAGGAGATTATAAATCCACTAATAAGAAAAGGGATTCACAAAAAAGGATTGACACTCCTTGCTCTTATTTCAAAAAGGGGTTTCATAGTGAATAAGTTTGCTAGAAGAAAGAGATTGATGACCTTAAGGGTATTCTCAAGAAGAATAACATCAATCAATCCTCTTCAAAGGATTTTTCCACTCCTTCAAATTTATGGAAAGGGAAAGCTATGACACAAGTTACATTGGTAAATTCTCCCAAGTCATGGGTACTTGACTCAAGTGCTTTCCACCATATGGGTTCTGATCAAGAATAATTTTTTGGATTAGAACCAAGTTCCTTGCCTCATATTCTCATAGGTGATGATTATAAGGTATATGTCATAATAAAAGGTATAGTTAATGTTGATAGTGGTGTATTTAAGGATGTCCTTTGTGTGTCAAAGTTATCAACTAAACTTCTCTTTATCTACCAAATCACTCACTTTGATACTGGTAGGAAAGTTGAGTTCACACTTAATTTTATATCAATCAAAAAATTAGAGGACAATGCCTTAGTTGTAGTGGGAAAGGAAAAGTTGATAATCAAACTCGACTTTATTCATTCTTCCATTTTGTGCCTTATTCTTCCTCTACAACTTTGATCTCACACATTGATTCAGTGAGTAAGCTATGGCACGAGTGGTTTGGTAATCTAAACTACCAATATTTATAATATCTTAATCAATAGGAGATGGTTATAAGACTTTCATAGATTCAATTTTTAGAGGGTGTATGTCATGGTTGTGTCTTACGTAAACATCTAGAGGACAAGTTTGATAAAGGGAAGGCTTGGAGGGATACACAAGTCTTTAAACTTGTTCATAGTGATTTAACGGCTCTATTACATACTTTGTCTTTTAGTAAAACCCATTATGTTCTCACATTTAGTGATGACTATTCCATATATACTTGGGTTTATTTTCTAAAACTAAAGAGTGAAGTATTTGATAGATTTCTAGAGTTTAAATCTCTAGCAGAGAAACAATCTAGGAAGTATTTTAAGATCCTCCACAATGATAATGGGAGGGAATATGTGAACAAGTTTGAAAAATTATGTGCTCTTGAATAAATTGATCTTTAGCATTCAATTGCATACACACCTCAGTAGAATAGTGTAGTAGAGAGGAATATTAAATTCTTAAAAGAGATGACAAGTTGTATGATTCATGAAAAATTACTAGTACTTGAGTACTGGGTGGAAGCGATTAATTGTGATACATATATACAAAATAGAGTTCTTCTCAAAAATTTAGAGGGGATAACACCTCTTGAATGTTAGTGCAATAAGAAGCCAAAAATGCATTATTTCAAAGTATTTGGTAATCTAGCATGGGATCACATACCTTTGGACAAGTGCCATGCTTTAGAACAACAAAGCTGAACCTACATATTTGTGGGATATCTTGATGGTGTTAAGGGATATCAGCTCATTGATCTAGATTCATATGAGATTAATATAAAAAGAAGTGTTTACTTTGAAGAAAGTCCATACTTATCTTCTAATATTTTTCATTCTTCTTCCTTAGAAGAATTAGATAGCAGTGATGATGATACTCTTTTTTTATCTACTCATAGGGATGATGAGGTAATACCTCTCTAGCCATGTTTAACAGGTCAAATTCTAGTTCCTCCTCCTCTTCCTCCATTTCCTCACCCATTGATGCCTTTGTGGGTTAGACAAACTTTGGAGGATGCAGACCCTCTTATTGGGGATCCATTAGATAGAAGGAGAACATGGTCACATCATGATCTTCCACATTCCTACATTGCCACAACTTCTAATCCATAGTCTTTTTAGGAAGCCACATGGATAGTTGAGTGGGATTCAACAATGGAAGAAGAGTATGACTCATTGATTAGGAACAACACTTGGAATTTTTTCCTCTTCCTAAGGGAAGAAAATTAGTCAGATGTACATGGATATATTAGACTAATTTTTTATCATATGGAAATATTTGTAAGTATAAATCACGCTTAGTGGCCAAAGGTTTTTCCCAAGTGGAAGAAGTTAACTATACAAAAACCTTTGCACTTGTTACTAAGATGAATTCCATTTGATTGATAATGGCTATTAGTGCAGCTCATGGTTGGAATGTACATTAGATGGATATAAAGAGCACATTTCTTCATGGGGATCTTCATGAGGTGATATATATGGAGTATTCGTAGAGGTTCATTCAAGATTATTCATTAGTATATCACTTGTAGAAGTCTCTCTATGGTCTAAAAAAACCCCCCAGGGCTTTGTATTCCAGGATGGACACCTTTATTCTCTCAGTTGGATTTGTGAGATGTCACTCAGATTCAAATGTCTACATCCTATGGTAGGACAATTCACTATTATACTTAGTGCTCTATGTTGATGATCTCATTATTACAAGGAACACAACATCCATCATCAACAATGTTAAGATTGTACTTTATGATAGGTTTCCTATGATAGACATGGGCTTATTACATTATTTTCTTGGGATTTAGATAATATAATCTTCTTTTGAGATTACTCTTTCACAGCCCAAGTATGCCTTGGACTTGTTATCTCAATTTCACATGGCTGATTATAGGTCTACATCAAATCCCTTCTTATCTAGAGTTAAACTTGAGGTTCATTATTCCACTCCCTTGGTTGATGCCAGTTTGTATTATGAGCTTGTAGGTAGACTAATCTAATTGACTCATACACAACCTAACATTTCATATGCATTTCGTCCCCCTTAAAGGTCTAGGAGACCCCCCTAAAGAACTGATATCCCCTAAAGAACTGATGTCCCTCACTCCTAAAAGAGATTTCAAGTGAAGATACTTGGTCTTAGTGAAAGCTTTCGTGAAAATATCTACAATCTACTCCTTCATAGGGAAATATTGAAGATCAATTATCTCTGCCTGAATTAGCTCCCTGATAAAGTGCATATGGATCTCTATGTGTTTGGTTCTATGATGATGAACTAGATTCTTTGAGATGTAGATAGTGCTCTAGTTTTCATAGTAGATGATTGATGGCTTCTAAAATGAAACTCCAAGCTCAGTAAGAATATTTTAAAGCTAAATAACCTCAATAGTGACATTAACAATAACATGATACTCAGCCTCTGTAGATTAAAGAGTAATAACATGTTGCTTCTTACTCTACCAACAAATAAGGCCAGATCTAAAGTGAAAGTTATAATGAAAAGTGGAATTATGATCATCATATTCACCAGCCTAATTAGAATATATGTATCCCACCAAGTCTAAACCTTGCTTTGATACAATGTTAGAATTGGAATATAATATCTAATGAATCTAATATAAAGTATGAACATGAGATAAAATAATAATAGTAATAAATAATAACTATATATTTGAGACAATAATTGAAATGAATAAATAAATCAAATATGATGAATTACTTTGATAATTTAATATTGATATGATATATATATAATACATAATTATCCATTACTTATATAGAATAAGGTGTGCAAGATAAAGATTAGGGAACTCACACAACATGTGTAGTTCAATTGATATCTGACTATAAGAATAGTGGAGTAAAACTCCATACTAATAAGATAGGTATCCAAATTATGTAAATGATCAACACAAATTGACTACTAGTTAAGCAATCTTATCCTATCTTACCCTAAATAGTGGAGTGGAACTCCATTATAACAAGATAGGTGTCTAAGTTGAATACTAGATAAAAAAGATTATCCTATTTGGTGTAAATTATTAATCAACATAATAAACTAATTATAATAAGTAATTAGTGCACCAATCTAAATAATAAATACACATAAATTCAATAAATAAAATAAATGCACCAACAATCTTCTTCATGTAATTGCAACTATAATACGATCGATGATGGTGTCACTAATTCTCCTCTCGAGAATAAAGATAAGAAGGATAACCGTGAGGTCAATGATTTGAGAAAGAATCCAACTAACAATAAGGATTTTGAATCAATCATAACAAAATAATGGATGGTGTTTCCTTACAAACCTACCAAGTTTTGAAAATTTCATTGGTTGAGGGGGCACGATGATAACAATTATGCCACCTAGAAGTCTGGTACATAAGACTCACCTCCATCTTAGAGTTTTTCTCTTGTAGAACCCAACCACAAGTTGAATGTTTTCAAAGAGCCTCTGTTTAACCACAAAAACAAGAAGAAGAAGAATAAAAATAAGAAATCAAAGGCTAAATCCCCATGTTCCCATTATTTCTCTTCCACCTATTTTAACTCCTCTTCCTAGGTTGACCATAGAGGGAAAGCCAGGCATGAGAATAACAAGGTTATCTACTATCAACGTAAACTCTACTAGGTATAAGTGCTTTTTCAACATGCACTTTGGTCAGGCCACCAACATTGCTGGAGAGGATAGTGATGTTGGACCCCTAGTATATCCCACAAGGGTAGGAAAACCTAAGGTTAGAATTGAATTTAGGCATAACATTCCTCCCTAAGATAGATATCATCCTTACTCTATCATAGAGGAATTGTAGGGCCTCTTAGTTTGGATCTCTATTTGGGACCTACTTCACCTTTTCCTTGAGTAAAGAGATTTCATATTTGATGAGCTTAGTTTACGACAAGAGGCTCTACTCCATGATGATGTCAAATTTTTGTTCATCTATGATACACATGAGTACCCTCATCCTCCCATCTTATCTTTCAACCTAGCTTCTTTGTTAGATGCTTTAGTTATTAAAAAAAGGGCTCATTTCCCTCTCTACATTGAGACTTATATAGATGATTTCCATATCAAGTAGTGAATTATAAATGAAGCATCTACATTTAACATCATGCCCCTACATGTGTTCAATGAGCTTGGGATTAATTAGAATAAACTCTCTAATTCTTGCCATAACCATGCTGGCTTCAATAATGACATAGTTATGCTAGTGGGGAACATGAATCTTTGGGTCAAGTTTGACCCCAAGACCATTAGGATTAAGTTTTGTGTGTTAGATTTTGATCTCTCATATAATATGATTGTTGGCTATCCCTAGACCATTGCTATGTAGGCTGTCACATCAACCACATTTTACATGGTTCAATTTACAAAATCAAGGTGAGGTTCACAGTATGGAGGCTGACCCAGATCCCTTATATTTTCTCTACACAAAGATAAATCCCTTAGGCAAGTATTTGGTTGCCTCCTCATGGGGTTATATGGATTCCCACACACCCCATACTTCTAAATCTCATTTTATCAAGGATCAATTTTGTGATATGGCTAGGTATCAAGCAATGTTCACTCCTTTAGAGTCTAGAATGGATTAACTAACTCCATATTATACTCTATGATGTCAAGCTAACTCATCTTTTTGGACACCTCTTCTAATATGTATCCTTAGATGTTGACCTCCCCCTTAAATTCTAATTTTCCTATCATAGTATTGGCTCTATGAACAAATCTCCTATTGAGGCCACTAGAGTCACTGAGTCTACTCTTGAGTGTTATTCCATCTATGGTATAACACCCAACCAAATAAATGAGATGAGAGATTAAAAGAAGATCATACTCATGTATCATATGTGCCACCATCCTCTCACTTGTTTAGTTTCATAGGTCTTATTCACCAATAATGACTCTACCCATATAACTCCTATGTTTCAAGTCATGACTGGTGAACCTAGGGATATGGATGATTCATATCCATGTCCTTACCTTCTCCCTCTTGTTTGGTCTCTTTGTAGGCCAAAAAATGGCCTACCTTAGGGGTAAGCCTCTAGTTAGGGTGAGGTGGTAGCCTACCTTTGAGGATAGGCTTGGTCTTATGGTGCTTTGGTGGGCCTCATAACTTACTAGAACACCCTCCCTAGGCTCTCATTTGGTAGATTGCCCCTCTTATGGCATCCATCATTAGACCTTTGTAGGTATCCTTTGCCTTTTTATTGTGCACTCCTCTTTGGATGCACCTTGAGATAGAAGCAGATTTTTTTGGTTTTAGTTGGTTGGGATACTGATTGTTAGTAGCTAGCCCTCTATTGACTCCCTCTATCCTTTTCCATAATGCCTATAGGTGATATAGGGTTAGTGGTTGTGGTTGTTTATGACTTTCTCTAGCCTTCTTGGCTAGTTTTCATCTATCACAAGCCTCCTACCACCCCTCCTTTCCTCTCATTATAGTTGACATTGATACACTCTCTCACAGTTGATCCCTACATAATGATGATGGCTCCACCAGCTGAGATGTCTTTCTTGCCTCTAGCACTCTATCTCTTCCTCACATATATATAATAGAGAAATGTGACACTATATTAGTTTTACACATGTGGGAATTAGAAAAACATTTTTAGATGATCTCAACAACTATTTTTCTCATCTTCCCCCTTCTCATTCCATTCTGGGCAAGTTTTAGGCCCTTTTTGGGCTCCCTAGGCCTATTTTTCACCTTTATCAATCCAAGAAATGGTTTTCTAGGAAAATATGAGGCCTAGGTAGGCTAGGTCATGGCCTGGCCCATCCAAGCCATGGCTTAGGCCAAAGGTTTGTCGTTTTCTTTCTTTAGGCCTCTGTTTTATCTTGTTGTTACTCTAAGAACCCCTAAACCTTCATCTTAGAGGTTTTGTCCCATTCCAAATGTAATGGTAGGGTTCATTTATCTCTTTAAGGCCTCATTGGGTGTGTTTTGGGAATATCCTAGTCTCTTATACCCATAGGTCCTCCATCTTATTAGGCCCATGCACTCCTTGTTGGATGTACCTTATGGGCCCTTTTTGGGGTTTTCACCCATTTTTGCATTTTAGACCACAAAACCTATATCTTAGAGATTTTGGCATGTTATAAGCACATTTTAAGCCTCTATTTTTTAACTCAAGGCTTCTTTGGGCCTACTCTATCCCTATTTAGGTTCTTAAGACCACTTTCAGGTCCCTATTAACCTCTCAAGCTTGTGTCCCATATTGTGAACACCCAAGGATAGAAGTTACTTGTAGTTATTTTAGTTAGTCATTTCTCTAATTTTTCATAGTTGATCCATTATAACTCACTCTTTTTATTGTTCATCATGGTTACAGGTAGGGTTGATAGCTAGCTACAGTTGTTCAAGACTAGCTCTAGTCTTATTGACCGGTCTTTGTCGGATTAAAACTCCCCCCCACTTTTTGTTGTTACCTCTCACCATGGTCGGTGTTGGTAAACTATTATGATTGTGGCTTGACTTCATTATTTTTTTCCCTCATACAACTCACTTACACCACTTCACTTTGAGATACCCTTTTTGTAGTTATTTGTCTTATGTCCTTGACCCCCATTATGGACTCAAGGATGGGTTATCCTTTAAGAGGGGATGAGGTGAGAGGATGGTGAAAAAGTTCATGGTTTGTAGAGGGAGAATAAGGCATGATGGAGGACTCATGAATGGACATGGGGATGAAAGGATACACTTGAAAAATTCTTGGAGAGAGATAAGTTTCTACTGTGCTATAGACACTTCATTTCCTTTAACAAGCACCTCATGATTTTCATTATCTTCTTGAAACTCTTCTGTAACAAAAAATTTATCTTTTAATTTATCAACCAAGGCCTCTTTTCCATGTTGAAACTCTTCTTGGATATACCTCCAAGATGTACATGGTGTAGGTTATTAAGGATAAGGTAATGGGGCTTAAACACACACAAGGTTTTGTTCCTTGACATCAACTTCTTTCTCTTTACTCTCTTCATCCTTTTCTTTTTTGAAGACTTGACTACTTGGTTCCAAATTGGAACTTTGAGGCTAATAGGATCTTTTGAGGATTTAATTGGATCTTCATGAGGATAAGGGGCATGATAAAAATGATGTGGAACATAATAATACCCTTTATTATGGGATGGAGAGACTTACTCTTCAAATAATTTTTCACTTTCTTCATTGTTTTCTTGAGGCCCTTCCATAACTACAAGTTGATTTCCAAATTCTTGGTTTTCCCACCATTAAAGCCTATCAAGACACCATTGGATATAACATCTAATTTCATGTAAATATTCATTTATGACATAATTAACTTCCTCTTTAACCAATCTCCACTTATTCACAAGGAATTGAACCACCTTTCTCATCTTCTGTATAAAATGAATAGGGATCACATCAAGCTCTTTATCCCATTTATTCATCAACCTTTTTGACTTTAGTGAATTTGGAATGAGTGAAAGAAATTATTTGGATTGAGTTGTAATTGAATTAGGAGGATAGGAAAATGAGTTTTGGTATTGGCCTTGAAAATATTGTATAGGATTTTGATAGGATGGGTAGGGATATTGGTGAAGAATGCCTCCAAAAATTTGCCTCTTAAGAGATTGGATCTCTCCTTAAAGAATATACATATTAAGATATTAGATCTCTTATTCAAGAGCCTTAATATTATCTAATTTATATCTTTCTTCATAGGATTCCTCACAAATTTTCTCAAGAACTTCATGACCATATGGAAAAGGAATGGGCTAACTATAGGATTGATAACAACTTTGATAGGGAGGTGTGTAGTATGTACTCTCAATATATACATCCATATCAAATTAATTATTCAAATGAAACACAAGACTTTCAATAAATTATTTTATAATAAGTACTTGGGATGATTACAACTAGATGATTGCATTCAGAGTCACCATTGGTGTTTAATTGAATGCTTTCAAAAGCTGATAGTAGGAAGAACACACCAATAATCCTTCCATTCTTTTTTACCTTGGTCCCATCAGGTGTGAAAAAAACATTATGAAAAACTTTTACAACCTAGGATGAGCTTGTTCATGCCTCTCTAAATTTGGCTAACATATAATTACCTCTAGGCCTGTGGGTTACCTATAGTAGAGGTAAACTTCTAGGTTAAAAGGCTTTCTCCCTTGGTTTATCTTTTAGACTCACACACTACATTAGACTGATCAGTATTGGGGGTGAAAATGGAATACTTAAATATAAATTAACCTATAATAGTGAGGTGATACACTAAATTTAATTCCAAAAAACACACTTGCATCTACACTAAGAAAGAAGACTACTAAAACTGATCTCAACTCAATGTCATTCTAGCATAAGTATTTCTCATAGAGGTAGATTAATATGCATATTCAGAGGTGGGTAAAAATAAGGTCTAATAATAGAAACTAATAGTCTCTCTCACACTTCAAAATATACTAAAAAAATAATACACTTTATGAGACTTATTAGAAGAGATGCTACTCACACAATGCATACAAGAGCAAAATGGAATCAAGGAGAAACAATATTCATCACTTGTCATCCAAATACACTACTTAAAATACTTAGGAAAGATGTGTAGAGAATATTTCAACTTCATAACTTTATTTAAAGGAAAAACAAGGTATCAAACCAATAGGACTTCACCATACTAGGTGTGTACTATATACAAATTCCAAAATGGCTTACATATATAGAACATAAGAAAGGAGAGAAAATAAGAGAAGTGGAAGGGTCACAAGGCCAATTTTAAAGACTTGAAAAATATTTAAAATTAAATATAATTATTTGTAAACAAGGTTAGTAATTCCTCTTAGATAAGTTTCCATCACAAACATGACATATCCTTCAAGTTGGCATAGAGGCACTCCATAGTTCTTCTTGAAACTACCCTTCTCTTGGAGATTCCACTTAACAGTCAAGAAATATTTTAGTAGTCATTAAAAAATACATCTAACCTAGTGAAGTGAAAACATGATTTATTCAAGTCATCAAATCCCTTCAACTAATAGCCTCCTCCTTGATTTTTGTTATTTACTTCTTGCAACTACTCACTAGCCCTTTTAGGTTTGTCCTCACACTTGTCACTTAAATGACTTGTAGTTTTTTCAAGGAAATCCACTATAGAGGTGTTATAAAACTCAATTATACCTCATTTATTGTATGGTCTATCAAATACACCACCAAATATTTAGTGTCCCATTTCTCACTTTACATCTTAGACAATCATGCTCCTTTTCACTATCTATCCAAGACTACCTGCAATGAATAGATTAATATAAAGGTTTTTATAATTAACTGAGGTGAGATATGAGTGTAATGAGTTATAAATGTGATCAAATAATTTAATAAAGAGAGGAGGTTAGATCAAGTTTTAGTCTATAAAACCTTAAAATCAACACACTAACATACTAACATCTCTTGGCTTAGATCTTAGGGGGAGCTTAATGAACAAAAAATAATTGAAAACCCAACTAAAATGCAAAGAATAACAATATTTACCTTCCTTGAGAGCTCCAAATGATTTCTTTATTTTCTTTCTTTGATTATGCTTAAAATGTCTTTATCAATTAGGCTTGGCTATCTCCATCTCCTCTTGACACCATGCTTGGCTTGGCTTGGCTTGGCTTGATTTTGGCATTATAACACTATGCATTTACTTTATGGATCAACTCCAACATTATAACTCTACTATGTTTCAAGCTCTCTAAATGAAGAGCTCTAGGCTTACTTCTATAGACTTCAAAATCACTTGGAATGGGTTAAATTAGAACCTTGGTTGAGTTTATTAACCTTAGTTATTTGGCATATTCTTAGGATATTATTTTGATATTTTCCAAAAGTGACAACTCACAAAAGGTAATGAGTAGCTTTTAAGATGCTCTTGATATTTTAATTTTATTTTTTGATAATTGATTTAATTGCTCATGGATGAATTTAATTAGGCTTTGATTAGGATTTGCTTAGAATTTTGGTGATAATTAACCCTTTTTAAGCTTTTTGACATTTTTGAATGATTTTGAATTAATTGATGGTGTATTTGTTCAATTTAATTGATTAATAGGCCAAATTAATTTATTACATGGTTATAAAGCCAAATTTGAGACATTTATAAATTCTTAGGCTAAATGGTCAATGGTGGTAAGAATTGGTCTAAAGTCAGATAAGAAGCCATTGGTGGCCAAATTTAGGTGTCTACAATTTTATCCTATTTGGGAAGGTGTTATAAGTTATAGGAATAACAATGTCTTCTTAAATAATGAGTAAAGGCCTATATGCCAAAAGGAAGTTGATGACTTAAAAAAAATTTCCAAATGGTGTTTGAGAAGCCTAGGATGATGCCGCCTCGAGGGAGTGGCCATCACATATGTGGATGGATGGTCCATCAAAAAGAAGTACTAATAAAGGTGGAATTAACCCATGGTTGAGATTAATATAAATGAGAAAATGCTTACATGCATTGATTTTAAAAGGTATATTGATTTTTCCAAAGGTAGTTATAATTAGGAATAAAAGTCAAAATAATGATTTACCCATAGGTGGTTATAATCATTTAAGAGGACCTAGATTGTTTGATAAATATGATGTTTGATATAGTTATGCCCTAGTTAGGGTAGATTAACAAGCATAAATCAAGGATATAACATAGAATATAAAGTAAAGTTGAGTAGGTGCATATGTAGATGCGATGGTCTAATGAATAAAGAAGCCACAAATAACCAATCATACGAGGATACATAAAGTGATGAAAGGGATGGATAGAAGAATAATATTTAATCATTAGAAAATATTTAGTTGTACCTACCAATGAGGAGATTCTCATCCTTATTAGAAACAATATAAATAGAATGGTCAATGGGTTGATTTGATCAAGATGGGTGAAAAGATTTACCAAGGTATCAAGGAAAAACTTCTATGGCTCCATTGCTTGTATGGCCTCTTGAACTAATTTTTTCTATAGCACATGATTGTATCCATCATGATATAACACCATGAAGGCTATCCTAAAATATACATAAGGACTTACTCCCAATCCAATAAACACTCAAAAATAATGCACCAATGCTAAAAATTATGATGACAATGTTAACATATGAATATGGATAGACTTAAAAATAATGTGCTCAAGGAATCACCCAATTAATGCATATAAATTGAATCAAGGCAACAATGATGGAAGGAAAAAAATAGGAAAGCAAAAAAATAAATAAAAAACAAATAAATAAATAAATAAACAAAAAACAAATAAATAGAATGCTTGAAAACAAAGTCAATAAAAAACATCCTATAATGGATTTTCCCTAATAGGGTGGTTCAAGGATGATGAACTAGGCTTAGATAGGATAATTTTTTTTTTTGATTTTGAAATTTTATGAATGTTTTGGGAATTTTGAACATGTCAACTCGATCAATAATGATTAGATACTAAATGATTGAAACTCGTAAAATAGTGAGAGCATAGAAAACTTGAATTGATGCTCAAAAAATGGTGAAAACATGATGGCAAAGGGGGATTGATCTAACCTCAATATAAATCAAACATGACCTACATAGTCCCAAAATGGCCCTAGGTCATATTAGTTCCACCTTTCAATAGAGGAATCTAACTAGTGTAGCAGCCAATTTAAATAAAATAGGCATAGTTGGTATGATGACATAACATGACATAGGAAATAACTATTTGGTATGCCAATGCATGATAAATAAATATTTCCCCTAGTTTACCCATAGGCAATTATAGCTAGGAAACAATGACATAGATCAATGATACTAATTTTCCCATAAGTGGTTATAATTAGTAGCAAGATTGGTGAGACACTGATTTACCCATAAGCAATTATAATCAGGCACTTTTGGTATAGAGAATGGAATAAGAAGTGAAATATGCAATTACCAAACTATTATCTTACTACTCTAAAATACTACCTCTATCTAGAATACTTGAAACAACTACTGAAACTGATCTAATTTTGGTGCTGAAAATGTGAAACCAATAGATGAACCAAGGTCAAATGGGTTGGGATAGGATGGATCAAAGCATGTTTTGGTAGAATGGAATGGTAGGATGTATAAGTGATAGGATAATGATAGGCTGGTAGAATGATAAGATGATAAAAAATAATGTTGATAGGGTTTCCCCCAAGTGGTAAGGTGACTGGCTGGGTATGTGGCAATGGAAAAAGGAATGATAAATGAAATGGTATTGTACACATTTTTGGATGATTATGTTTGTTGGTTTGAATGTGTTTGGCCTAGGTATAGTAAATGGTATATGATTCTATTGTTCTTGATGAAGTGGATATGCACATCCTAATTAGTAAATGGTATAAATAGAATAATCATGTTAATTGCTATCCCACACCTCATCTAAATAGCTGCTCTATCAATAACTGGCTATAGATTTGGATGTTGATAATGTTGTTGTGATCTTCATTGGTCATTTATTCTATTTCCTTCAAACTTCAAGACAAGGTATCTTTGTATCCTCTACAAAGGAAAGTGTGGCCATAGATGGTAAATATGGATAAATGTTGGATGATAGGTTTTTTTTTGGAATGGAAATGTGGATGATAATGGTATGTATAATGGTAGGGTAACAATTAAAGATCATGATTTTTAGGCACACATAATGTTGCTGATTTTGGATTCAACATAATTTTGGATATGGTAGGGCTGAAGACTTACGAATATTCTCTTGATAAGACCACTAGATTATTTTTTTGTTTAGGTTTGAGAGTATCTACCATATGATTAGGATATAGATTATAATATATGGTGATTTGAATTTTGATAATGTCTTCATCATGTAGTGAAAAACTTTTATGCTCAACTATTGGCACCTCGATGAGATTTTTACTAATGAAATTGTCTTGATTATCTTAGAGCACCTTTGATAAGGCTTCACTAAGGAATATTGAATTTTGAATTTGATTATCTTCTAGCACCTTCAAAAAGGTTTCACTAAAAGATCCTGAGTTTGAAATTTAATTATCTCCTAGTACCTCTAAAAAGGTTTCACTAGGAGAGTGTTATTCTTATACATGATTTTGGTCTTAGACTCCTTGTTCTTTTTCAACTACTATGTCACCATGGATGAAATTCAATAAGGTGTGATTTTATCTATCCCAATCAACACTTATGGGAGATGGAATGTCAATAATATGTATATATTGGCTGGTGGTAATGGCATTTGGAATGGTAATGGAATGGGGAGAGGCTGCATAATCCTTGCAAAAGATACTAGGAGAACTTGTATCAAAACTAAAGTATTCATCCTTATAGATTATATAAGGATCAAAAATGTATTGAAATTTATCTATAAGGCATGCATAACCAATATTTTAATAGCCATGAACATATTTTGATTCCAAATCTAATTCTGACTCAATGGACTCTAAGTCCATTATTGAGACTGATCTTGATTCTGATTCTGATGCTAAATTTGATGTTAGCCCAAGAATAAAACCTAAATATAATTATAATTATTCATCTAATGGTTACTATGTTATAATTATGTTTTGATGAATGTTTGGTTTTAGACAAGTAATGACTTATGATGGCATGGTGGGTTCCATAGAAACTAGCTTATCGAATTTAGATTATGCAATGATGGGAAAAAGGTCAAGAGATAACTCCATAGAGACTAGATTGTCAAAGGGAATTTTTAAAAAAATAGGTATGTGGTTGAGGTAATGATTTGCCCAAAGGTAGTTATAATCATTAAGAAGTGACTCAACAAAGACTGGCTTGTTAGAGTAAGAATCCTCAATAATAGGTATAGGATTGAAAGGTTATTCATCATAGGTTGACCTATCACAAATGGTTGGTTCAAAAAAAACATATTATATTAGTTGGTTATCTTGGCCTTAATTTTTAAAGAGTTGGAAAATACCAATTTTGATCACACCTTGGTCCTTAAATGATTGGCTTGGTTGGATAGGTAATGATTGCATTGGTTCAGGTTTGGATAGGATTGGTACCAGATGAGGAGTTATCTATGGTTGGATAATGATAGGGCATATTTTAAATTTATTTAACACACAAGACAAATGACAAGGTCTTGGTATGGAAATGGTGTGACATTATGGAGCTTGATTGCTCATATAAGGCAATGCATCCAAGTCCTCCTCATAAACCATATCATCCCTTTCAAGGTTTTGAGTTGGATAGTAAGCTGGTTCTTGAATTTCTTCCCCACATGGAGTATTTTATGGATAATAATAAAAATCCTTACAAAATCTATCCCCATAGGGGTTTCTAGTCAAATTTTAAGTAGCTATTCTATCATAACTTGGATTTTACGTAACTCCACCGTAAGTGTAGATAGACATATCTATATGAATGAAAAAATCTCCAAATAAAAAGGCTTAGAGTCCTAAAAACTCTAAAAAAGTAATGTCCAAAGGACAAAGGGTTCAAACTTGGTCTAACTTGTTCAAAAGGGTGGAGTTGTATCTCCAAACAATGATTTAATCATGGAGTTATATCTCCAAATGGTTTGTGATAAGACTTGGCATAAAATAGTCTAAATTCAAATGTATAACATCAAATTTCACATGCATAAATGGACAAGCATCTGAATAAAAACTAGCATGTCAAAAGTCTAGGTCAAAGTGTTCCAAACAAGGTCTAAACTAGGAAAGGGAAAAGAGTCACTAGGTATTTTTTCCAAATGTGGAGTCAAAAGCTAGGCTCAAATAGGCTGTGCTAGGATTTTTAATCAAATGATGTCAAATTATAGACTTGAAACAAAGACATGATATGAATTGATTTAATCTAATAAGTTTGGAAATAACTTTGACATAGACCTGGCACATAGAATCAAACATAAATATGATCAATGACATAAGTCATAAGGTAAAAAGATCTTGTAGAAAGGCCATGTTCTCCCAAATAAAGGCACAAACAATGATGAGGATAGTCTCTATGAAAAAACAAGCAATGAAAATAAGGCTCTTTGAAAAAATAAGTTATAGTTTTCAAATTTGGGTAATTAATTAACTGAAGTTGCGCAACTCAAAAGAGAAAGATCTGTATATCAACCCATGCAAAGCAAGGCCTAAATATAAATCAATGAATATTTGAATGTAAACTTGGAAAGGTTAATTAAAAACTCAATGTTGAAAACTAGGCTTTAATTGACCAAATAAGCTAGACAATATTGGACAACATAATGGCTCAATAACAAGGTCGAAATAGAATATGTGACATGGTTTTTGAACAATGGTTTTTGATATAAGGTAAACAAGTCTTAAAAAATATTAAGTAGCATAAAAACATTAGCATGATCTAATGATGTGATCAAAACATCTATTTTACATCTTTGGACTAAGGCAATTTGCAATGAAGATGGTGCTTTTGATCCCACAAGTACATTATAGGGGGCAGGTGGAGAACATACACACACACCTTAGTTTTTGATCAAATAAAATCTAACTAGGTAAATAATGATTAACTTGCATAAAATAAAACTTGGAAGTGATTTCAATTTTAGAGCGCTAAAATGAAATATTTGATGGTGTTCTTTAGCCCCTTGGCTTTAAGTTGTAAAACTTTGTAAAGAAATAATCACAAAACCATTCAAAGAAGCATCTAAGTTTTTCCTTAAGCACCAAATCAAAGTTCCTAATTATTTTTAAGCACTCAAAAAGAGGTTAAAAATATGTAATTAATCTTTATTTTATCACTTTTAAAATAGGTCTTATAAGAAAATTGTCAAAGTGTAGTTTAGCTTTGAAACTCTTTTGTGAATGAGAGTAACTTGGAAACGTATGCTCTTGGGTTTGGATGACCTGTCGATCTAAAGGCAAAACCACAAAAGATAAAAATATTAGGTTAGGCAAAGGTTATAAAAAATATCAATAAAAATCTTAATAAATTTAAAAAAAAACTAAACCTATGAAACATAAAAAAAATAAGTTTGAAGGCTAAAATAAATAAAATCGAACACAAAACATTAAAACATGTAGTTAGTATTTTAATCATAACTTTTACAATATATTTTAGTTTGTCATGAAATTTATATAGTTTGTAAATATATCCAAGGTGCATCTCTATACAAAAATTTAGGTAAAAAAAGTGGATTAAAAAAGTTATTAGCTCTATACTAGCTATTTTTACCAAAAAATTAGAAAATAAAAAGTGATAGCCACTAAAAGAGTCATAACTTATAAAATACAAATCAGATTTTATTAAAAATTTGAGAGAATTAGGATGAAACATTAAAAACAAACTAGAAAAAATTAAAAAAAAAAATTAAATGGATTAAAAATAAGAGCTATTTTAACAGTCATTTTTGTTCAAATATGTGAGGTGCACAATCATGTCCCACCGAGTGTGTCATTTGTGATCAAAGAATTTGAAAAAAAAATGAGTTTAAATAAAGTTTTAATCAATAAAACCATGAAATCAACACACTAACATACTAAAATCTCTATGCCTAGATCGTAGGAGGAACTTAATGAATAAACAATAATTGAAAACCCAACTAAAATGCAAAGAACAATAATCTTTACCTTCCTTGAGAGCTCCAAATGATTTCTTTGCTGGGTTGCTTTGATTGTTCTCAAAAGGTCTTCATCAATGGGGTATTGATATATCCATATCCTCTTGGCACCATGCTTGGCTTGGCTTGGCTTTATTTTGGCATTATAACACTATGCATTTTCTTTATGGATCAACTCCAACACTATAACTCTACTATGTTTAAAGCTCTCTAAATAAAGAGCTCTAGGCTTGATTTTATAGGCTTTAAAATCACTTGGAATGGGTTAAATTGGAACCTTGGTTGAGTTTTTTAACCTTGATTGAGTGTGTTTGGAATATTCCTAGGATATTCTTTTGATATTTTCCAAAAGTGACCACTCACAAAAGGTAATTATTAGCTTTTAAGATGCTCTTGATATTTGAATTTTCCTTTTTGATAATTGATTTAATTACTCATGGATGAATTAAATTATTATTTTATTAGGATTTCGGTGCTAATTAACCCTTTTTAGGTTTTTTATATTTTTGAATGATTTAAAATTAATTGATGGTGCATTTGTTCAATTTAATTGATTAATAGGCCAAATTAATTTATTGCATAATTATAAAGCCAAATTTGAGACATTTATAAATTATTAGGCTAAATGGTCAATGGTTGGTAAGAATTGGTATAAATTTATATAAGAAGCCATTGGTGGCCAAATTTAAGTGTTTACAAGAAAAAGTCTTTAAACATCTCTCACAATAGCTTTCACCTGTCCATTCCTTTTATACCTATAATTTACCTGAAAACATTTAAAAAACCTTGAGTTATGCCTATCTGTACAGGTGATAGTATAGATAAATTTGGTGGAAATAATATTGGGAGAGTTATAAATAGGTTCAAATCACTTATAAGGCCAATTAGCCATTTATAGATTCATAAATCTACATATCTTTTCCATTAGGTTTAAATGAAGGTTTTAGGAGGGTTTTGGGTCTCTTAGTTTCTTAACATTAATTCATAAAGGTTAGATGTTCAAACCCTGAACCAATTAAAAAATTTGGAGTATAGGACCCCCTTCAACTCTCCCCAAGTGATTGAGGCACCATGCACATTATATGTACTGATATGAGCAAAGAAAGTTTCTCTTTCGATCTTCTGACCACATTCTAAGTAGACATGATAGGAATTTAGGCAAAAAATTCCCAATTTGGGTTAATTCCTACAAAGAAAAAGGTTCCTATCATCCTTATAATCTCCCATGAAATATCGCAAAGTGATTAAGAATTTCATATGGTTATCTGAAACAAGATAGAGGCCACGAGGGTTTAGGCCTAGTTCTAGGCCTAATAGGCCTATACTGTATTTTTATGCCTACGACCACCTCTAAGTGGTTATAGTGACTGTGGGGTCTTCTAATTTTTTTTTCATAGTCAAATAAACCTATAAAATTTCATAAAATTATTCCAAGACTCTGCCACTCATCATTTCATCATTTCTATGCCCTTCTTGCAAGTTTGCTTTGATTGTGGAGTGCCCTCTATATGAGATAGAACAAAGAGTATGCCCCTTATTCATATGACCTAAAAGAGATAATTTTATACTATATTAGGTCATGATGACCTTTTGTGTCAATTTTTAAAGATTTTTTACCTCTCTGGAGTTCTCAACACTACAAACCCTCAAGACTAGCCTCTTGTTTCTATGACTGTGTGCAAGGTTCAAGTACGCTGAGTATGACATTTGAAAACTAGCTTAGTCTCTATTACTTGTATATGAGAATCACATGAAAGTGTGTCATCACCACTTATGAGAGTGGTTTTTACTTAGTCATCTTCAACCTATACCTCTATCTACACTCTAAACCTACATTCTCCATTAACTAGACTAGTCTATAGTATATGTTGACGGTGTCACTTGTAGGTGAAAATTAGGGAAAAAGTGAAGAGTTTATTATAGGTGTTTATCTATGTCAAATAATTATGTTTTACACTTATTTGTTTATCTAAGGTAAATATAATCACATCTCATCTATATAATCATGTCTCTTCTTTATTCCCATCTCTCTATCACCAACATACTATAGTGCCACTATTGAATTTCAAGTTTTAGGCTCATTTGGGACTAAAAGGCAATGTAGCTCTCTGAGCATCTTTAACAAAATCTTGTTTGAGTTGGAAGTAACTCAAACCTTATTATATTGACCAAACAATTTCATCATATGTCAAGATGTGATCTCTAAGGCCTAGACTACAAGCATGAGGCCATTTAGGCTTAAACAAACTTCATAATATCTCATCATAAAATGACACTATATAGGATAAAGTTTCATTTTAAATAAACTAAGGTAAC
This sequence comes from Torreya grandis, assembly GCA_037957365.1. Lineage (NCBI taxonomy): Eukaryota > Viridiplantae > Streptophyta > Pinopsida > Cupressales > Taxaceae > Torreya > Torreya grandis. The sequence goes on from JARHVA010000323.1 coordinate 5,092,260, forward strand.
ATTCCCCTTTAATCAACTTTATCAACTCTGACTAACTATAGGATATGCTTAAGAGTGTTCTTGGCTATAGTAGTGAACCCTAGGCGACTTGAAAAATCCATTCAAGTCTTAAAATTATTCTCACCATATCTCTTGGGTTTTAGATAGCCTTATCATTATCTATACATGCCTATAAGTGGCTATAGGTGACTGTGTATATTGAAGTCTGAGCAGTCTTTACTCATTGTCTTGGAATCCATATCCATCAACCTTGAGGTCCCTCAATGCAAATATTTCATGGAGAAACTATATTCCATGGTTTTAGAGGAGAGACATAAGTGTACTACCTTGATTTGAAGTCACTCATAAAAGACAAATACTGTCACTAATGAAAACATTATATATAGGCTTTAATGGTGCTCATCCTTAACAAAATGATAGTGGTTCTGCTAATCCTTTCACATCTACATGTGTATAAATAGTTTTATAACCACATGAATATGAATAACATGCTTTACCAACCTATATACATCACTTGGTTCACACAAGTCAATGAAAATATGTGAGAAAAGTAAATCTATGGGGGTTATGCAGGGAACATGGAGGTGATAACAATATTAATGATCATTCATGAAGCATAGATCATGAAACCTAGAATTATGACCATGAAATGAAATCTCATAAAGACTAATTTCAACCCCTAAGTACATTCACCTTAACTCTACTTCTCATATTTGTACTAACTACAAATTGGTTGACCTTCTTGACCTGTCAAAGAAAGTGATGAGAGAGAGGGATTGGTTTTCACCATTTTTAGAGCTATCAAAACTATCTAAACATGGATATGAATTATGGGGAACTAAAGGGAAACTATTGAAACATTTACACATGCTATAACTATCCTAAAATCTATACAAAAACTAAAAATCTCCTTTTTAAAAGATAAACTCTTACTTTATACATTGAACGTATATTATATTAGTTTCAAAACTAATTTTTGACATTCCCTAACATGGTATATGTTGGAAATTATCTTGACACATTTTTCCTTTGAATAAAACCATAAAATTTGTTAAACTAACCCTAAAGGACATATAATGACTCTAAGGACAAATGAACAAGTGTGACCAAGATGAAATAAAGTTTGTGACCTCATTTATGTCCATGGTGGACCACTTTACAACTTAAGAGACCCTATGGAAGTTTAAATTTGTTGGGGGTTGACTTAATTTGACTTAGGGTCAAATTAGTCAATAGGTCCATTTAGTGGGGTGGTAAAGCATGGTCTCAATTAAAAACCTAAACTTTTTTCAACACAAATCATTCTAGTGCCCTTCTCATTACATTCTTTGGTGATATATGCATATAAGTTGGGGAATTCTTCTATATGGTCCTCATTCTTACAAAAGGAACAAGTTGGGTAAACCAAGAAATCATATTGGTAGTGATCCAAATATCTATAATTATAATAGGTCCTAGGTAGAAAATGACCACCCTTGCATCCATTACCACATCCTTAACCTCAAAAAAATTGACCTCCACTAGACTCCTAATTATTAACATGAGTTTGGCAATTCCCTCTCGTGTATGCTGCATGGATCTCATTGATGACTTGGCAGTCATTAGTATCATGTGTGTATGCATCATATATTTTATAATATAGTGACACTTTAGCCTGGGTAACACGCTAGAGTAAGGGACAACTCCTTATATCATGATCATCTTATAAGATCTCATAAGACTATTTTTTATGGAGGAAACATTCCTCTATGGGCAATTTTTCTTGTTATAGCCCTCTACTGCATGTGTCATGAACAATATCTATCATTATCTTATCTAGATAAGAGGACATAATAATAATATGAGCCTTCATAAAGGGGATGATCCCCATATCTATACTCCTCACAACTTTGATGTGGAGATCAACTTCCCATGCTTCATGTAGGTCGGTAAAGGTATTTTGAGATAGAGTTTGATGAAATAGAAGTAACAACCCTCCCATAAGCCATTAAACATATTGTGTTGGGTTAATCTCAACTTATAGTTTTGAAAGAATCATTTTGAAACATGGATCAATTCACACACACTCTTAGTGAGCTCTTGCTTTATATCTTTTAGGCAATGATGCTTTGCTACTCAAACTCAAGAATCTCAAACTCCAAAAGGAATGCAGATTTCAATATTTCATAGTTCACAACTACTTGTTGAGAGTTAAATTTGTGATACCATTTATGCATGTGATCTAATAAATTAATGGCAAACTGAATATCCTTTTGTTTTGAAGAAGTGATACCCCACACTCACCAAATAATTTTACACTTATGAATGTGTTCTACTACTTTTTTGACACCTAGATATTTAGGGAGATGAAGTGTCATCTCTTAGTACATGTTGTAGTAGACCTTGATATGGCATTCATCTAGTGCCTTCTAAAACCTATGGTGGAATTTTTCTAGAACCTGTAGTACTACGACCTAATCTTCCTCCAATAGAACCATCACTAATACTTCCTCCCATGCCTCCTATAATAATAGGTACAATAGAAATAGTGGGTACCAAGCAAGGTTGATTTGATATGGTTGGGCCTATAGTTTGCCTACTACTTATATTAGGTCCACTTGGAATTATAAGGTGAGCCATAAATCATACTTTAAATGGAAAATTAAATGTTAAATGTAAATTTCTATGCTGAACTTGCACTCCTAAAGATTCCTTTATTGGCTCAGCTTTAAATTCTATAGATTTCACACTATTAGTATCCCAATTTCTTATAAGAATTCCATCAACCTTAAATTATTGAGCATGAACTATAGTGGGAGAATTAGGTCTATCTGGATTGGGTTACACTATTCATTCCTATCTTACTTCTTCTATGTGTACCTATGTTATTGAAGGGTGTAGACCTATGGTTAGAGGGTACTCATTCTACCTTTCTATTCTCTTATAGATTGCCAAAACACTTCTAATATCCTCTCATTAACCCCCTGGGTCAATGCATCTCATATCCCTATGCTTGGCCTCATAATACTTTAACTAGCATAGTTCTCACTACTTAACTTTCAAATTAAACTCTAAATCTCATTCTAATATATACCCGTCCATTTCCCCACTAGTCACGTTGATCATGCATGAGAGATTTTAGATGTCCATAGAAAATTTCTTAAGCCTCGAATCAATCATAAGCTTTTTAATATCTAAAGGGAATAATTTGATATACCTTCCATGTAACTCTCTTAGGAAGTTAAACTATGCTTCTTCTTGGCAAGAGTATTTAAAGACCACATATTCTAAAATATAACTTTTAAGCATTCATTTACACAAGATGTTTACTACACGTGTCCAAGTAGTTTACAACTTGGCTAAGGCTATTTAACACTCTACTAACCAGGAAAACTCCCATAATTTCTTGAATGGTTTTATGCATACACCAAAATCAAAGCATGTAAGTATACAAGTAATTATATAAATAATGATTCATATAGAGAATGATATAGATTTTTCTCTACCCATTTATGTGTAAAAATTCCTAGTTTAAGATATTGGAGCACAAAGTTTTTTTATACTATACCAATCTAGCTTTTGATATTCTCAAAATAGATTTTCCCGACCATTTTCCTACCATCATGCTAACAATTGCAATAGGTTTTATCAATAAAACCAAAATTTTGGGGTCTTTTCCTTTAGTTTAGCATGACTTATCCTAGTTGCACATCTAAAGAGTAATAAATCCAATAAGCTAGTGTACTAGCATATCATGCAATAAATGTTATCATGCGCTCACTTGAAACACATAATTTAAGATCACTTCTTATCAGTTATATTAAATGATGTTATATGCATTGAAATCACTATACTAGGGTGATTGAAAAAGCACATAGTTCTAAACATAAACATCATAGTATAGATAATCCTAACAATTCACTTATTCCATACTTAGGCTATTCATCATAAAGAAAGATAGGCACAAATCAAGGAAAAGAGTACTGGTACCATTATTTCCATAATAAGATTATAAAAGGTATTTCAATCAACACAAGTATTCTATTCCATTACATATCAAGGATCACTATACACATCACATTTCACATCAAGGTTAAAATAAGCTCAAGATCACAATTACAAGATTACCATTACAACAACAAAAAATCTTCTAAGTAAAACTAGGGGTATTTATACATGGTTTTACCATGATCATTATAATATAGTATTAATGTCAATAATGATGACTTGTCAATGATCATTTGTAATAATGAGTTGTGAGAATCCATTACAATGAATTCCTATTGAATTGGGCCTAACTTCCCTTATATATCCTCTCTATGTTAGATATTCATCATCATGTTCCTATCTTCTGAGGGCCAATGCTAGATTTACAATTGACTATTTTGTTCTAATGCTCACATGAACCATTTCTTAATTATTTCTACCTTTTGAACCCTTTTCCAAGTCATACACTAATTGTATGAGTCTTGCATCCTTGGTTCCTATATTTTTAATGCATCCTTATTCCTCATGACTTGATTCTCCTGAACCAAAGCCTTCTACACCTTGTCTCTCCCATGCCTAGGTTTACTTCCATGCCCATATCTCCCATTATGTCTTCACAAAATTACTTAGAATAAATCAATACAAAATTTGGGGTCTAATAGTTGGGGTCTCAAAAACTAAGTATACTTTTTTGCTTCAATTTCTCTTCTTATGACCTTCAAAGACCTTGTGCAAACTAGACCTCTAAGTATAATATCTTATGCCTTAATTACTCATCTTAATAAAGGTGGGTTTCCATGTATGAAGAGAGTAGATATGATGTTTTAATTTAAAAAAATGATAATTTTGAATCTTATAAATAAAAATCAAATCCCTAAATGTCACCTATCTCAAATGTTAATGAAATAAACCCTATCAAGTTAGTAGAAGTGAAAATAATCTAAAAGCAATATTGTCAGTCTGATTGATAAAATATGAAAAGTGATAGTGGAGATAAAACTATGGGACCCACACTGATACAATGCAAAAATATATAGAACATTGTAGGCCTATGTTGACATGGTTGATACATTAAGAAAAAACATGGTTAATACATTAAGAAAAGGCACATAAACATGAAGAAGAGGAAAAGATATAGAAAATAAACAAATAGAGGCTAGATTGAACATATAACATGATAATGAATATAAGTAGATATAACAAGTGATCATAGGGAAATCTCTCACAAAGTACCACAAGTGGTCCCACCTTGATCCTAGTGCACTCCTTAGGATATGCACTTAGGGAGATTGATGTGCTGATGAGTCATGTAAGAGAAATCACTAGTAACTAAAAAATATGAGGTGTATATATAAGTCTCACCCAAATCTCATCACGTGTCATAGTAGGTTAACATGGAATTGTCCTTTTGTAGACATCTACTAGATAAAATCAAATACTATAAAGAAATGATGATAAATGAGGGAAGTATTTGAAATTAACACATACATACCTCAACATACCTTTCCATTGAAAACTATATATGTGTAAATACCTTAGTCTTGATCATGGTGGGCATATAAAATGCATATGGTAACCTTATTTATACAAGGCTAAGAATGGATAAAATCAAATCACATGTACTTAGGTGAGTCTATCAATAGAAGTATGTAAAAATCTCAAAAAATATGATAAAAAGGAATAAATTTTAAATGATAATAATGGTAAAGTCTAGATTAGGACCAAAAGACCTAAAAAAATATAAATAGATAAGAGGGGGTAGATAGCCATGAGGTAAAGTCTATTAGGTCCAAATGACCCAAAGGAAACATTAACAATGCCTAAAATAAGGCATATATGGTATAAATAATGCTAGATAGCCATAAAGGGAGGGATATATTAGGTTTAAATGAATCAAAAAAGGAGAATAAGAGCTTAAGGTTCTAAACTTAATGAATAAAAATTTGAGAAAAATCAAGGAACGACAAAGGGAACATTTTAAAATAACTCAAAGATGCAACTTCTATTCAAATGTTCTGAATTCAAAGGGGAACCTATGAATGATAATACTTGTCATAATGCTAACATGTCTAAAAATATATGGGGTTTAAGAGATACAAAAGATGGGAAAGACTTGGAAAAAATATATCTATCAAGGGGAGATAGTGAAGGTTGGAAGGAATGGAAAAGAGGGTACCACCAATGTGAAAATGCATTATTTACTATAAATAAAACACTCTAATCAATTTAGAAAGACTAATATTTTTAAACATCAATGGTTCTAGAGAACCCAACCTAAAAAGCAGAAGTTTAGGATAACTAGTGAAGTATAAAGTTCATCACATGAAGGCTATATGCATTAAAAGTAAAAGAATCCTAACTTCCCATAATGTGTTCCCCATTCCTCAGGTACCCTAACATAGCCATTGGTTAAATGTGAGGATTGGGTACTTGCATGAAAAATTAGGTGGTACTAATGATATACATGTAAAGCCTCCTACCCTAATTTACTATCCCACTACATCCCAATAGACCTTGATTCTATGATGAGTCTAGTTGTGGAGTTTGAGATTTAACTATGATATGGAACATGCCAATGACATAATCACATATTTTAGTTTAATTTTGACTTTGGGAATATATTATGCATTTTTAAATTGATTTTTAATTTTTAATTGATATCTTTGTTGTCACACCCAAAAATTTCCCATCAAAATAAAAAATAAAAATAATACTATTTTTTGGTACAACACCAATTATTTATAAGTAAGCACTCCAACTATTTAGACAACCATACTCATAAATTCCTTGATTACACACACCTTAAAAAAATCACGTACACAAGTATAGACAACATTAAAGGTAAAAAAACATAATCAAGGTATGCAATGTAGATTCTCACCTTTTATTTCAGAGTAAGAAATACATAAATGAGTATGACAAACTAGTTGCAACCAACTTATATTGACTACACTAGATATGGTGTACAAGACTACACTTTAATTGATACTCAAGGGATATAAAGCATAACTTATACTAATTAAACTATCATTGAATCTCATTCTTAATGGTATGGAACGTGATCTATCAATGATTCATTGACACATGGTTTTATACAAACTATGACTGTAAGTGCATTAAAGTTGCATAAGCAACCAAACTAATAATTAACCCAACCATAAATACTAACACGATACTACCCATGAGTATGTTATTCAAGGTTAATAATATGTGTCAAAGTGGAATTACCTAATCTCGATGCTTTTAAACTTGACTAGCTCACCTCACAATCAAGTCTCAATTTTATTAAATAAATTATCAAATGATGATAGTAGAATTACCCCCACAAGGTGAGAAGTATTTCTAGAATATATTCAATATTATATTAGATATATAATACCACTATGAGCCTATAAAATAATCTCTAACAAATTAAATGCTAAAATGACTCAACATTCCAAATGGGTTTTAATGCAAAAAACTATTCTCCTAAGTAATTTTTTGAATTAACTGGGTTTGAAATTGAAACACTAAAAATAATAAAAACATTTAAAAATATCAAATCAAAGTCCTTATACAAACTTAAAGGTAAAATTAATAATTATAAATCTCTGGTTTTATTTAAAGACTTCTCTAGCTATTTTTGGCAAATTGATTTTGCAATAACTTTACATGATAAAAAAGAAACTTAGGTACATAAAATTATCAAATGCCTCTGGAATCAAATCCACTAAAAATCATCAAAATGGGTTAGAAAAATAATGATTATATATCTTAATTCAAAAAATAATAAGGCTAGAGCTTACAAGTTTCCATTTCAAAATTCTCAAATAATCAACACCACATTTGGTGGTTGGGAAGGATGGTATCACAAACATGTCTCACACAGTTTCCCATATCAACCCAATAGATTTTTCAAGTTACTTCTTATCCTGGACATAGTGTACACTACACACATTACAACATATATAGAAAACACATGAACCAACATTCGTCAAAAACCAAATTAACATAATTTTGAAAAATCAAATGTCAAAATAATCAATTTAAAAGATAATAAGCCATTGATATCAAAAAAATAGATTAGAAATTCATAAATAAAGTTCAAAATAAGTTGGTACCAATAAATAAAACAAGTCCAAGTCATAATTACCAAGTCATGAAAAAAAAATAGTTGCAATCAAATGTAAACTCATTTACTTCAAGTTCAATTAAAAGAACTTATAAATGTTCAAAACTCTAAAAAAATAATTAAATGTAAGTTCAAGTTCAAGGACTAGTGCTAGTTCTCAAAATAAAATCAAAATCATCACATTACTTGAATTATGTGACTATAAAAGTCACCCAAGGGGAGAGAATAAAAGTGGCTCAACTACCTCCCTGAGGTAGAAGAAAACATCACATCATCATCCTCCACATACCTCCCAAAAGAGCAACATGATTACATCCTATAGGTGATAAAGTATAAATTGACTACCTCCCTAATGTAGGAAAAACAAGAATAATAGTAATCCTCTCTATGCCTCCTGGGATTAAGTGCTAATGTAACTGTGTATAAATAAACCAAGTGTGAATCTCATGCTTGGCACCCAATGCCAAAAGTACCATAGGAAATATACCAACTATCCCAAAGTCTTTGAATCAATTGATATATAAGTTTCTCATCAAAAAATATGTCATTTTTGATTGTTTACACTTAACTCAAATGATTTTTTAGAAAAAAAACACTATGTTCAATCTTGGTTATCTTATTCTAATGTAAAGTAATAATGTGTTGATAACTTTCATGTAATATCACTAATGCAAAGATATTGGTAGTTATATTATCATAATAGGTTCATAGCATTATATCATTGTGCAATATATATTAACATGTCAAAATTAGAGTAATCATATATATATTATAAAAACTATACTTGCACTTACAACCATTATTCCATGATAAAATGAGCACCCAAGTGAACCATAATCACAACACAAATGGTCATCTCAAGAGAAAACTAAACACTTTACTAATTCTCTCATAGGTAGGAAGGTACATTCATTATTCATAATGAAGATGGGGACACAAAATCAATATATCAAGACCCTACTTGTACACTTAATCTCAAATCACTAGTGGTTACACACTAGGTTCAAACGACATAACTTAAGGTCTGGGTCAGAGCTTAACACATCCCTATTCAAATATCACTTCCTAAAAGTACATAGAATCATTAATACTAGATAATCAAGTTTGTCCACCTAATCTCTAATTTTTATAAAGTAATCAATGACAGTAAGTTGGTTTCATATTCTTATTTGATTTAACAATTCTGATTTTATTTCATCTTTTTAAAATTTAAGTCAATTTTTCCTTAATAGACACATACATAGAGTAAAAGTGACACCAAATGAATCCATCTACAAGATAACTAGTTCCAAGATTGATAGATACGACTAATGATAGGGTCAAAAACAAATAAATAAATCCACAAGAATGAAAACCACCTTTACTTAGTCTCTAACCAGATTAGGAACCACCATTCGATTGTGCTATACAAGTAGTCAACATAAACAACATAGGTTTACTAAAGACATTTTCAAGGACTAGGATGATTCTACAAGTTATAACTCCACAAGGAATAACATTCATACATATAAATAATATCATACAAAGTTTCAAAACATAGATGCATTGAAACAAACAAAAAGTTACCAACTATGCATTATAAATAGGTACATAGTAACTTATTAAATATTACTCTCTTCCCATTATTAAAAGATAAAATTTAACTATCCACCTAGTAACATTCCATCAAGTGGATAAATACATTATAGACCTAATATTATCAACTCTATTTTAACATTGTATGGTTATCTATAGATTTGCTATTGGTTAAGTTGTATAAGGTCAAACTTGGACCTAAGAAAAAATTATTTTAAGTGCATTTACTATAGCTTCAAGATTCATCTACATAATACATATGCAGTAAAAAAAAAACTTGTAAAACTCATTAGTTTAATTCTTCATACTATTAATCATGATATTAATTAAGATTATATAACACTTTCACACCATTAAAATAACCTTATCATCAACATACCCATGAGTAACATCATAGTATATATGAGAAAAAATTTCCTATGGAAATGTATTCAAACCATAACGATAACTTATAGAAAACACATCTTCTAGACCACTTCTAAAATGAGGTCAGTAAAAAATACTAGAATACAAAGGAAGTGTATTACAATAAAAATACCACATAAGTACATATATAAGAAATACATAATTATATATAGCAGTAAAATCC